>JAOWCC010000577.1:149769014-149809140 GCA_030867875.1 Actinernus sp. WN-2022 | reverse complement strand
GGCATAATTTTGATTCGGCTTCACTACAGCGTACCAGCTCCTCTAAAAGTTAAACATGAACGGTCCCTAATTTCTGTAAATCTCGCAATGAGTTGGTTTAAATGACACAAAAATAGAGCCTTGGGCTGCCTGTGGTTCATGGCGCGTGGCGGGAATTTCAGCAAGACTTTCAAACTGACTATATATTCTTTATTTATTTTCGTAAATGCTATTATATAGGATTCAAAGAAAATTCATTGCCCGAATCGGGAATTCCACGTTCAGTTTCACTTGAAAAATCGATATCGCACTCAATATCGGCTTTTCGCGTGAACTGATTGAACGCGACATTCCCTCGTCAGGCAATGAATTTACTTATGTATCACGTGATCGCAATTAAAGAACTGAAAATCGTTATTGTGAAATACGGTTGCGAGTATAACATATGAATTGCAAGTTACCCCGCTAAAAAAATCCTCTTTCAGCAGTGTTTTAGACCACACTTACAAAAACATGACTATCATGTAAAGAATAACGAAATATTTAAGGTACAGTATGTCACGTGACCTATTTTGCGTATTTTCGCCGTCAACTGAAATATCAAAAGCAGGGGCCCATTGCTTGTGGTAAAAGGCTCTAACCGCTATCCGCACGATAACCATATACACTTATTGTCCTCACTATTTCTGTTATACTCGCAACCGCAATTTTGATTTACTCAGATTTCGTGGTCTAAGTCACGTACAAGAACACGTGACACCTTTTACTATTGTCATTTTTTCCCCGAGAAATTTGGTGGATTTACCGTCCTCGGCTGTGTTGAAATAAATAAAACAATTTTTACCCGAATTTAATCCCTGAACCAGGTGAGGAAACGTTCTTTAAGTTTAGTCTTGTTATTTGTTGTTGTTTTTGACAAAAAGACTTTCGCGTGAGTATGGCAATCTGCTTTTGGATCGAAGCTCTATAGATCTATAAATACTCTTTGCTGGAGAGATAATTAAAAAATGCGATGAAAAATTGCTTTCAAAGGATTATCATTAATCCCGAGAAATGGCTTTTGAGATTAAAATCCTATTTCAGCTCCAGATAAAAATATGACAACATTTTTCCTATATTCGCGATGAAAAGACTGACTTTACCGAAAGGTTTGCACCAGACTAGCTTCCATCAATCATGCAGCACTTTATTGAGTTCTGCATGTGCGCAGCTTTTTTATCCAATCACACGGCAGCTTTTTTATGCGAAAGCCAATTAACAGTTCGTTTGATTGACGGAAACCAACTGCTAAATCTTCCATTTTCCGGTCGCTATTCAAGGCTGAAACAACAGAACAATTTTTTTCTTCACTCTGATCTGACCTCGATCGTAGTATTATCATATCAGAATCCAAACATTCCTGGTGAGTACATGTCGAACAGAAAGTCTTATCGTATGAATTGTTTTTATCAGGTCAAAGCCGTTTTATGCAGCCATTTTAAACAAATTTACTGGTTTCTTGAAAACAACTATTGAAAATTAATGTGTATGAGCCAAGTTCCACAAGCTATCATGCGACATCAGTTCTTCAACGTTCCATCAGTACTCGCGAAACCTTCGGCATACTTTATATAAAGCCTTAAAAATGGCACGATGAACAAAGGGAGAGCCAGTGCCATGCCAAGCGGAAATATTTCCCGTCGCTTATTCGGGAGATCGTCAGCGCAGTCGGAAACGCTGTAGAGGACAGTGGCTTCAAGTCGCAAAGCGGGGGAGTTATAGATAAGGAGGGTTGGGTCTCGCCAAGAGCCAATTTGAACTCCACCCAACACAAATAATTGATAACAAGGTGATGCCTTTATTGACGATAAATTCAATTTCAAGCGCAAATGTGATCAGGTTTTCCTCTCTTTTAACGCCCCCCCCCCCCCCCCCCCCCCCCCCCCCAGACCTTATTGGCAGCCACTAGTGGTTTAGGTGTTGAAGGAAAGTTTTTGAAAATTCTGGGAAATTCTTTATTTTTTCGAAATATTCCAGATTAACAACTGTTGGCCGAGACCGGTCAAGTAAACTGAGGAACACAGCTGTGTTAAGGGACAGGGAGGTATCATGGCGATAATAAATTAGTTAGAACTTTGGAATTGGTTACTGTCCTAACCAACCGTCATACGTCACAATCCTATTGTCTTGGGCTCATGACCTTTATATTCAAAGTTTAGTGAAGTAGTAGCATGTAAAGGAGTATAACCATCAACACCGTGCGGGCTTGAATGTCAATAAAGATCCACATAAATTACTAGCATAGCAATGCAGTTACACCGCTGGCCACATTGGCGGGAGATCGAATGTTGAACATACACACTGTAATCAACCGAACAACTTGCTGTGATAGACATTAATACCGGAATTTTGCCAAAGCATCAGTATGCTGAACTCAATTACGGGACCTCTCCAGGTTTGACCGCATTTAACCCTGGCCTAGATCTAGCGAGTGGCGGAGCGCTGTGTCACGGAATCGCATCGCCAACTACAAGGCAAAACAATGGCTGCGTACTATGGAAAGGCTGATCGGGAAAAAGATTTGGCAGGATTTGAGCAGTTTTCCTTCCAAACACACAGCTATAGGCCCGAATATTCTTCTTATCCGAAATTCGGGGATTCCGTAGACCGAGATGTGAGTAGAATGTACATGTAGATTGTTATTGTTTTGTGAACTTGTAAAAGAGCAGCAATCAATTGATGCGTGTCGATTGCACCGGGCTAATATTTCGTGATTTGTTGTCAATTTTGCAGCAGCCGAAAGACGAATTCACGCGGCAGACATTCAAGACGTTTTACGGGAAAAACTTGCTTTTCTGTCAGGTAATAAACAGTTGAAAACCAAACTACATGTATAATTATAAAAGTTTACTTTGATGAATATCAAAGCTGCAGATGAATTCAGCGAACTTTATAACCAAATCTTTGTTGCATGTTCACATCCACACGATCGCGTTTCAGCTGAGTTTATAAGGCGTTTCTGATGTAGCGCCGGCTCTTTTCTTGTATTTTTTCTTAGGAGGCTTCGATAGACAGGGAAGACCAATTATTACACTTTGGGCCTCCAAGAACGTTGAACTCGATACTGAGAGTGAGAAACTGTCAGAAACCTTGATTTATCTCACTCAAATTCCAAGGTAGGTTAATTCTTTGAAGTTGCTTTTGGATGATTTATCCAGTAAAGCATATATTTTAGTGATGGGTTCTGTTTCTAGATTTGTTGACATGTCTAGTTTTAGCGTATCGGAATTCATGGTTTAAATTTGGAGCATGCTGTTTCTGTATCATATATATGTTTCAATTGTGCATATATGTCCAACTGTTTAATTTGTTCTAGAATCTATTCGACGCGCTCGATCTTGTTTAAAGTTTATCGTTATCTCGTTTGCATTCTAGTCCATTCTATCGCTCAATCTACTTGGAAATGCTTTTCAAGCTACGTCATATTTAGTCTGTCCTACTCTAAATTCTCTTTGCCCCCCGAAGGCTTAATCCCTTTTCAAATAATAGAGTTCCCTATGGTTTTGTTTGCAGTCTAGTCATTGTCAAGAGCTTTATACCTGTCTCAAACGACTTTCTCGTAAACTTTATTATTGTGTTCAATATCGAGCAACTATAGTACATGCAATTTATGCAAAAGTTATTAGTGACTTAATTGATGTTGTACAACATAATTTCACTTAACCCCTTGTACATTTCGAAAAGCTTGGAAATTAAAGATTTATTTTAATATTAAAAACTCTTGCGGGTGAAGTTTAGAGACGTATTCTATTTAAATGGTAGCCTGTTCCAGGCTCTCAGATAGTGGGAAAGGGGAAAGAGAGCGAAAGAAAAGCGCAGGCCAAAAAAAGAGGAGGACTGGGGGAGAGAAAGGGGAAAAAAGGAGGGGGACTGGGGGAGAGAAAGGGGAAAAGCGGGAAAAGGAGAGCCTGTGGAACTACTCAGAACAACCTTGTTCCAGTATACCAGCTCCTGGTATACCCTCTGATTGGTCAATTTTGACAGGTCGCGTCACGTGATGACAAAATATTTTGACAGCTAGCAGCTCAGTGGTGTTGCGTTATGTCCGATAGTAAAGGTTAATCTGTTAATGAATAATGTTATCAGATAAATCCAGTACTAGTTTAGAAGATATCATTTCTAACTGTCTTGAACAATTCCCTGATATAAAGTCGCTTAAGAAAGAGCAACAGCTTTGTTTGCTGAATCTAGCGAAAGGGAAAGATGTCTTTGCCATTCTACCGACTGGCTTTGGGAAGAGTTTGATATTTCAGCTCTTCCCGAAGATAATGAAAAGTTTGTTTGGGACAACGACAACTATAATCGTCGTCACTCCTTTAGTGGCCATCATGAAGGACCAAGTCGACCACCTGAAGAGTATAGGAGTCTCTGCAGCAGCCATCGGCGTCAACGAAGGAGACGACGACGTCGACGAACAAGCAGTCAAAGATGGCTGTTGTGAAGTTGTGTATGGGAGTCCAGAAAGTTGGCTGTCGAAGGAGTGGAAGAAGGAACTGAAAGATGGAAAGCTAGGTCAACATGTTGTAGCAATTGCCTTTGATGAAGTTCACTCAATCACTGAATGGTGAGTTTGAAAAGTAATGTACCGCTGCAATTCGCAACGCAACATTGTTGCGCGCCAAGTTCCAAGAAATTGTTGCCCGTATTTACTTCACCTTTACTGGGACCGGTTTCATCGTAATTTCGATAGTTCAAATTCTTGTACTTGGGTCACTAGTTGCCGCTGTCCCTTGCATAGAGACCAACATCTCGATCTTTTATATAATTTTCTAAACTCTTAATTTTTGCAGTCGTTCCTTGATCTAATTCTTAGCGTTTTAATGTTACGTTTTGTTTGTTGCTTGCATTTAGTCTTATCTGTAGGACTTATATTATAGGTGTTTATCACCTGTTTAGCCCCTCCTCGACAGCAGTTCTTCTTTGTTATTTTTCCGTGTATATATAACCCGGCCTGATTAATCGATGACGATCGATGATCGAAAACTAATCGATAAATCGATATTAATCGATGAAATTAGCTGATTAATATCGATTAGTATCGGTTAATCGATGATTAATCGATAGTCACACGAAGTTGGGCCACTAATTACATCGATTAGTATCGATTGACATCGATTGATATCGGTTTTTTTTTCGAAAGCACTCCTGATACAACATGAGATGAAACGGTAACAAATTTTTGTACGGTTATAATGAATACTTTATTATATCTTTATGATGATGTCTGAGTCATTTTCGTATGACTTGCCTCGTCGTATCGTATCTGAACCGTAGTTTTGATAAAAACATTCGAAATTCCTGTCGTATCATAGCGGTATCAAGTCATACTCAAGTTTCCCACTCATATACGAAAACGACTCTATCTATTTGCTTTCCATCGGCTTCTTACATCTTTTAATCACAAGGTCCGTGTCGTTTCTATTTTTAAAACTTTTTTAATCGATATTAATCGATATTAATCGATATTAAAGATCGATGATAATCGATGATCGATTACTAATCGATAAAAGGTCACAACGGCCTTGGTCATCGATTAATCATCGATTTCCAATATTAATCGATTGATTAATATCGATTAGTATTGATCAATATCGATTAGCATCGATTATCGGAAATATCGATTAATCAGGCCGGGATATATAACCACTGTCTGAAGCTTAATAAATAAAAACAATAAATGAATGAAAGTTTTCTTTACGAATCACTTGAAAATCAAACATTTTAGAACGACAAAAATCCTAAATATAATTGGTAGCAAGTTCATGTGGAGTTTTTTTTCATTTTTTCATTCTAAAATGTTTGATTTTCGAGTGATTCTTAATGAAATTTTGAATTGGAGTTGTAAACTTTATTATCCATTCTTCCTTTTACCGCTTCGATGTGGTGCAAATTTGAAATACTGTACTTATATACCTATCGAGAGCAAATTTTTGTATGGGTGGGAAAAACTATACAGCATGATTACCGTTCAACATGCTGTGATGGTTAGACTTAACTGTTCTGTAGGTCATATTATCCTATTTGACTTCACTGAAAGAATCCCATTGTTTTAGGGTTAGGGTTTGTATTGTTATAGGGGTAGGCTATTGTTTGGGTAACCAATAACATTTCAGGTTGCAAACGGTGCAGTCTGCCCCTGCTGTGATGTTGAAATGGTTTCTCATTGTTTTTGCCCTGCTGATCCAATCAAATTACAGAAATATGGTACAGCATTCTTACAGTACAGTTAGAGCAGATTTTGCATGTGGGGCATTAACTACAGCACACAGTTACCATACGGTATGCTGTGTGACATTGAAATGGTTTCCCATAATTGTTTTTGTCCTGCTAATCCAATCAAATCACAGAATTACAGTACAACACGGTTACAGTATGGTTAGAGCAGATTTTGTAGTGGGACAAACTACAGCACTGAGTACAGCACGGTTACAGACATGCCATAGTTTGCCCCAGTCATACAAAATCTGCTCTAGCTATTTCAAAAAAGGTTGTCTGGACGAGCAACAAAGGATTGTCATTATAACTGGCAGCAGCTAGCTATGCGTAATGCATATGGTGCAATTCAAAAATCCATTTGAAGCCTTTGCCTCCAACAAGGAACAAATTCACCCAAATTTTAGCAACCACCATAATCCATTTTGGTCCGGGTATGTTGTTTGCCACTTGTATGGGACAACCTTATGTTCCCACCATGTACCAAAAGTTGATATATTAATTACAGACAGACAGAATAGGTTTATTGGTACTTTGCAGATATTATTGTCTACATCAGTGTTAAATCCAATAAATAAATAATGACTATAAGTAGATGAATACTAAGTCTTGTTGTAGATTAGTGTATAAAATTTACATTAATTTATTGAAGTTACTTATAATGCAGGATCTAATTGTAAGGCAATCAGATATGTATTTAGCTGCTATTCTTGCAATTTTGGAATCTGGCTTAAGTATAAGGGTTGAAATTTGGTCATAATGACTTTTTTTTAGGGATATTTTCAATGTGTTTTCCAGTGAAGCATAGACTTCATTTCTCGGCCCAACCCGGGACAGGGTACGAGGTAGTATTTTGAATAGTATTTTCAATCAGAGTTAATACTGTTTGTGACTTATGTACCATCTGTCTACATCTACTATTGAATAGCTTGTCCTTAACATGTTTAATACCCCGGGCCAATATAAAGTAGCTAATATAAAGTTACAAATGCCACCCCTGGATGTAAAATTATGCAAATGCCCACAATGACCCCAGGGGGAGGGGGAATGGACAACACTGAAATTGATTCCATGTAGGTAAACACCTTCTATGATTGGACAGTAGTTTTGATTAGGTACATTTACATGTATCAGACCAGATATACTTACATGTATATGACATGTGTATTTGGCAGCTACATGTACATGTAGTCAGCTTGCTTTATTTATAAATGTTTTGTTTCTTAAACAGGGGATTTCCACAGAAAGAAAAGAAAAAGATGAAAAGTGATCCATTTCGAGAAGCTTTTGCTCGAGTTAAAGATTTAAGATCACTTTTACCTGGGAAACCAGTGATTGCTTTGACAGCAACAATCCAGATACAAGAACGAAACAAGATTATCAAGGCATGTGGAATGATAAAACCCTCTATTATTGATGTTTCACCAAATAAGGATAACATAAGTTTGAACTTCATTCCAGTGGAAAATGAAAAGAAATCTGTTATGAGTCTGAAATGGATAGCTGGTATGATAGCCGAGAAAGGGAAGGAAACGCCAAACACCATAATATTTTGCAAGACTTTCAATGATATTTCCCTTGTTCTGAGTTATATGCTTATGACTCTTGGTAAGAAGGCTTTCATAAAAAATGAAGCTGGAGATAACATTTGTCTGTTGGGGGTGTACCATGCAAAGACTTGGGATGCTGAAAAGCAGCAAATTCAAGAAGATTTTAAGATGGATGGGATAAAAAGAGTTGTGATTGCTACTTGTGCCCTTGGTATGGGTATTAATTTTCCACATGTACGATACGTAGTACAGTATGCACCTCCAACAACCTTGATTGATCTGATGCAACAGGCTGGCAGAGGTGGCAGAGATGGTTCTCTATCCCATAACATCTTGTTCTATACACGACGCCAACTGTCAATTTGCAACAAGAATGTTAAGGCTGTAGTCACCAATGCTGATTGCTGTCAACGGAAGGAACTGTATGGTAATTTCAGTGACTTGATCACATCTGTAATCCCTGGACACAGATGTTGCTCAAACTGTAGAGAAGCATGTAAATGTAATGGAAATAACTGTGGAGATGAACAACCCTTCCTACAGAAAACTGAAGATAGGTCATCTGCTGACTCACCTGAGCAAATTTTTTTAGTTACCAGAAGGGTGCTTTCTTCGGCAGATATAAATGACCTGAAACTTTCATTGCAAGAATTACAGGATGACTATTCCAGCTGTGGTTGCTCTCTGTTTAATCCTGAATCTTATCATGGATTCACTGGACAACTCATTGACAACATTATAGAACATGCTCCTTTAATTTTTTCTGCTGATTACCTGAAGAAAAACCTTTTTATGTTCTCCTCTAAACATGTGATGGATGTCCTAGAGGTTTTTCAGGAATTGTTTGAAGATATTGACAACTTTGATGCACAGATTCATGAACTGAATATGATCAACAAGGAGGTTTTAAAGGCTGATAACTGCATGGTCCTTACAGAATCCAAAGCACCAACAATGACATCAATGGAATATTGTGATTCCATTGATGACATATCTCAGCTAAAAGAATTTAACATTTTTTTCTGATGGCATATAGACCCTATTCAATAATGGCTACGTAAGCTACATGTAGCTATGTAGTAGATTAATCCACAAAACTTACCAAAATTGACAAATTCAGAGGGAACTCTCTCCAAACATTATATTTATATCCTGAAACTTTCCAGGTTTTCACATTACTACAAGAGAAAGTGAAAAATATTCAGTGACCTTGCATCAAACCCCAAAGGGGAGGGGGTGGTAGTCCTTTTGACCCCTTTTGAGAGATTGTTTGGGGCAGGACAGTCTCTTGAAGAGATTGGAGTAACTCAACCACTGTAATATTCTTCATCTTACAGTGGATAAAGTTGGCAACTGTATCCACTGTAAGATAAAGAATGCAGTGGGAATGTTTTGACATGATATTGAGGGCCATGTACCAATGGCAAACCGAGTAGAAAAATCAGATTCTTGTTAAATTCACTGCTACACAGATTTAAAACTTTCACTGATATGCCCTTGAAAAGTATCCCATTCCATTCATCATGCAATTTATACACTACCTAAGGTTGGCAAGTTTCACAATTATAATAGGACCTCAAACAATTGCTATACATGTAGGTATATCTGACTCTTGTCACAAAGAAAATATATTATTAGCCTACCCAAATAATCTTTAATCTTATTATAGCACAACAGTCAACTCTACATTGTATCTCAGCCAGACACTCTTGGGATCAGCTATAACTGTCTGGCTTTGGTGTCTAGTCTTATAGAGAGAGATTATAATTACAGTCAAACATCTGATATACGGACTGGTAGGTGTCTGCCTTAGAGTGGTACATGTTTGTCTAGAGAGAGTTGACTGTATTTCTTAGCTTTCCAGCAAACTCACCATTTTTGAGCAAGGTCTATATCAATGCTTGTGTTAATTCCTTATACAATATGTGCCAACAAGTTAGAGTGGTTTCAGTAGTAGTAGTATGTGCCTGTTAGACAACACTGAACTACATATATGTACTTGTTTTTGAATTATTTACATGTACTGTACATCCACATTTTACTCATTTATACTATCAATGCTTGCTTTTTGCATACAGTTTTAAGTATTGTGCCAATTCAAGCAGTCCGCAGAGCTCATGTCACTTAATTAGAGTCAATTAAGTGGTCAATTAAGTACATGTTTGGGGTTTCTGATGCATATACAGATAGTAGTTCAATTGCACAGGTGAATCGTCACGGGCACATACTCTAGCACTCTAGAGATAATGGCATTTCCAAAATTAAATCAAATGATTAATATACAATATTAATTCTATTGTTTTCATTTCTTCACTTGTGACTTGAGATATTCACAGCCTTGCTAAATTTAGGCTTTGTAATACATGGCTTTCCACACTTTAAACAGCTTTGATGCCCAATTATAAAACTCCCTGTAATCCAATTTATGTAACAAGTTCCTTTCAAAACCCTTAAAAGATACATATTGGCGACCTGGTCGTAGGGTAAAAACCTCTTCATCATATAGATCTTTGGTTATAGTAAAAACTGTATCATCAAGAGCACTTGAATTATGGTATCCATAATTTGATGACAAATCACAGTCATTGTCAACATTAATCAAAATATCTTCAATGGTTTCTAATGATTTTGCTACCCTTTGTGCACTAGTCTCAGTGATGTTTGACCCAAGCTGTTTAAGAGCAATTTTTAACAGCTTATTTAAATGCTCCATCCTTAGATCAAGGGGGATGTTTCCACCAGCCTTACCAGAACTGTTAAAAAATCTGTTTTGCAGGACTTCAAAAGCTAGACTTTCTGGCAAAATGGCATGCACTTTTGCTAAAAATAGTAGGACCACATACGCATATTTAACTCTATTGTATGCATGCAGCAACAGCAATGCAACCTTTAGGAAATTAAGAATTCTTGCTGAATCTCCTTCCTTGACTGCATTGTCAAAAAATATAACAAGCATTCCAAATGTGAGGCGTGCACAGTGGTAATTATGCTTATAATCTTGTGGCATTACATCTTTCATTTCAGCCTTGGTTTCACTTGTTACTGCAGGTAGTAGTATTTCACCTTCATGTTTCTGTCTTTCATGTCTGTACGACAACCAATAAAAACCAAACCAATTAAACAAACAATACATTAATTTGATTTACCTTGTGGCCTGTTCAAGGCTCTCAGATAATTTTATTATTTATTTTTATTATTTATTTACCAAGCTTGTTCGGTCTGGTGAGGGGATATTGGTTGAGTTATTTTTCATGTGTTTATATGGACCGTCAGCCAGCAGGATGTCCATGCATTAATTCACACACAAAAAGACCAATACCAATACCAGACCAAACAAACTTGGTCAATAAGGTGTTTATTACTGTATATGGCATTTTTCAAAACGTTTTTTTCTTCAAATTTATTTGGGAATTACAGTGTTAAATTTGTTTTGTATTTTGGGGTTGCACAGAGATGAAATCATAAACTCATTCATAATGTAATTTCCCTTGTCATTTCAATTTTAGTCTGAATCAGCCACTAGATCCATATATTTCAGCTTCTTTTTTCTTATTTGTATTATACATGTAGTTCAGTTTGAATGATGTCTTGAAACAAATTCACAAGAGGTCCAGATGAAAAAAAATTGGACCTTAACAAGCAACCAATCACATTGCAAGATTGGACTTCAACTGGACCTCGTGTGGGTATGCCATAATTTATGATAAAGTACATGTATGTGGGAAAAGGACTGCAGGGCGAAAGAGAACTAAAGCAAAAAAACAAGAGGAAGAATGGGGAAGTCTCCCTCTGTCTTCTTCTTGCCTCACTTTTTCTTTTGCCTCCCTTCCCTGGCTATATCTGAGAGCCTAGAGCAGGCTATATATTTGTAAATGCCAGGCCATGTCATGCAAAAAGGTGGATTATAACATATCAGACATCAGTGGTCTTAAAATCTCCCAGTCACAATTATTTGTCACAAGCTCTGATGTAAACCACTTCGACTTATCAATACCAGTCATTCAGACATATGCAGTGTCACTGCAAAAAGGTTTCAATTAATACAAAACTGGGGTTAATAAATATATTAGCAGGGCTGTCATAAGAAGCCAGCTACCAGCAATTACCACCTGCAATAATGATGATGATCGCTCCCAGTTTCTCAATATCTGAGAGCCTGGAACAGGAACTTAAAGTCAGAGTTGTAGTTTATTACAGAAAATATACCACTGGAGTACTTTTCACAGTTGTCCAGCAACTTAAAAACTTAATGACAGCCTTGTATTATGGTATTGAAGAAATATAATAATCTATTAACCCAGAAGCCTAATATTGAAATCTTTTTGAGTGATGAGAATAATGTATCCAATTAAAAAAATCTACCTGTTTCTCCCTTGCTTTGTCTTGAATGTTTTACCACATTTATGTCTGCAAACATAGTAGCCAAATTCATCCCTCTCCATATTAGCAACCACATCAGGAACTTGACCATGGCTGGTTCTTTCATGACTTAAAAAAAGGTAATTAATTTGATATTCAAGTACAGTGTACTTGATAACAAGTTTTGTAATAATAATATATTTTTCACTATAATTAAATGATCAGATGTTTTTCTGATTGTTGCATTGCAATATTATAAGAGGACATACTCAGGTAGATTCGAATTCTGCAATTGCTCATACATGTAATTAAAATATAAATAAAAATGCTCTAATATGTGTAGTCATTTCTTTCTTTCATAAAGGCTCTGCTACATGCTACTTTAAAGTAAATTGTTGTAAAAACAAATATGATAGTGCACTGATGTAGTATATGATGTCCTCTTCCAGTTGTCAATATAACATCTCCTAAATGATAAAGTGCAACTTTTAAAATCATAATAATACATGCATATATATAGAGAGAGAGTCTGTTTAATTAAATATTAAGAGTCGGTTTAACTAAAATATAAATTAATTAGTTAATTAACTCACTCATAATATAATTAAGTAATTAATTAACTCAGATAATAATTATTGTCAATATCTATATAAATTATTTCCAAACTTACTTGACTCGAGTGGAGTGGTATGCAAATGTCTTCCCACATTCTCTACATGGATAACCATCTCTCTCTGATACTCTGAGATCTTCAACAGCACCAACGAAATCATCAAGTTTGGCATTGTGTAGGAAAACGTATTTATCCAGGAAAAGATTTATTTCACCATAAATCCAACTACGACACTTGTCTCTATCCCATTTCGCCAATGCATGTTTCTCTGGGAGAAATCTAACCTCTGGGTAACCTATGAGAAATATTTTATAACGGGTTTATGAGCTTGAAACCAATTTTTTGATGAAATTAATATTTATAATAGGAAAAATTCAAAACATCCCTTTTGAAAATATACACTGTGACTATTCTTTTACTATTTAAAATCTATTTTAAGGGTATTTTTAAGCTTAATAACACCTAATTTTGAGAACACTGACATATTAAAAAAAAGAAACCAGTGCAATGCACTCTGCTGATCTCTTACATTGCTTTTTGTTTATTTTATTATTTTTATTTAGCAATTTGTATGCGATTATAGGTGTATATTTTAATAATAATAATATAATGTCTTTAATTTATTCCCTAGTAATATATATGTATGAGATGTTACGATATTTAAGAATAAAAACCTCAAAAATTTAATGCACGTAGCTCACAATTAAGGACATAATTTATACTTAAAAATTAGCCTATTAATAAAGCTATTTTTTAAACGCTTTCGGCATTAAACAACTTTTTTCATTATTTAAAAGCCTTTTTTTCCTTCATTGAATTTTTTCCTTAATATCAATTCATAACTTTTAAAATGTTTTGTGTTGTTTTCCTCTTTTCTTATTTAAAACCTGTTTTGCATGTTTTTGCAGCTGATTTAAAAAGAGCCTTTAAATTGGAACATGAGATAAATCCTGTGAGAAGTGACATATATATAAGGCTTTAATTTATATAGCTAGCTAGGGTTAGGTTAGCATTGAACATTGGGAAAGGAATATATATCTGCATTGACAAAACCTAAACAAAAAGTTACCACCTTCCACACTATGCATTCCAACAAAGTGTAACCATGCTGCAAGTATATGAGCTGTTGTCTCAGAATTGTAGAAGTCCTTGAAGGCATTGTAGTCAACAGATGGGCCTTTCTTTGCACTGCTGCTTTCACTGCGATTGACCTCTGCAAACGAAGTACCTCGCTCACTCACAGATTCCTCTTTAAAAAATATCTTCTTGTTTATCTGCAAATACAATGTACACATATAGCAAACTTAATTAATAATTATAAAATAATAATTGATGGTTATTTAACATATATATCACTGCATGAATTAATTATGATATGTTTACAGACACATGACTATAACAAAAGAATATTAAGAATGATCTAATACCATTTACAATATAAAATCGAGGGGCAGCTGGGCTACATTTATGTAACAAGATTAGAAATTTACAAATGTATATAATTATATACTAAGGAATCTACCGTATTCACTCATGGGTAAGCCACATATGGCCTTTTAATTTTACCTAAAATTTACAATTTAATTTTTTTAATATCTGAGGTTTTGGAGAAAAATAAATTGAATATCTCATTAACATTTTTTGAACCATATAATACATCGAACCAATCAACAGACCTAAATTCATTCAAAAGAGATTCTTTATCAAATTTAGAATAATCTCTTTTGTATGTTCTTTCTTTTGGTGGGTATACAATTAACTGATTAATAATTAAAAAATTGGGTAAATGGTCTGATAAGTCAGATAATAAATTACCACTAATAGTTTGATAATCCATTGAATTGAAAAATATATTATCAATTAGAGTTGAGGAATAGTTAGTAATCCTAGTAGGCTTGAGTATATGGGGTTCAAAGAAATGTGAATTTAAAGTGTTTATAAAGTCCTCTGTTAGAGTATGATTTTCATAATTTAATAAATTAATATTAAAATCACCTAATATAGTGCAGCAAATTTGTCAAACTGATCTTCCACCTCTCTTTGAGTAACTTGTTTTTTTCCGATAGATGGCTAACCAATAGACAGCTAAATTATGTCTTTTTGACAAAACTATAGTGTCCAGTTTTCTCTCTTCCAACAGATGCCTGGTTACTAAGCTACGAACGAACGGGCACGTTGTTGGTTTGGTTGACATGTAGAATTCGATCTAAAAAGTGACCTGAATGAACAGATCTCGGTAAACAAATACTATGGAAAGATAGGTCATGTATCTAAGTATGTAGACATGAAGTTTATACTATTTCAGAGCTGAAATTACAGATACAACTTTGGAGTTTTCTCAAGTTTGAAAGTCCAATGTCAAGCTTCAGTGCGGCTTCTGCAAGTGCAGCTTACCTGTGAGTTAATATGGTTATATGGTAATCCTATACTAAAATTAACTTAAAACTAACTGTCTACATCGTGGTAATTCACAAATGAATCTAATATGCATCTACAAGATAAAATACTTAACTTATTATAAGCTCAGGCGCGGATCCAGAAAAAAATCTGACCGGTTTCCGACTTCCCAACTCAAACTCCAAAATTGGAAATTTTACTGAACCCCCCCCCCCCCCTTCTCCCCCTCTCTCAAAGAGAGTTTTAATCGAATGTTTAGGTTACTAACAAATCTGGAAATTTTGACCGGTTTCCGTAAACCGGTGTAAACCGGTCTGGATCCACGCCTGTAGCTTTATAGGAGTTAGATAAGCATAATTCTACTGCAAGAAAAAAGCTACAGTCAAACCTGTATATTTATATTAAGATAAGCATTTATAGTCTGCAAGAAAAAAGATACAGTCATGCAAACCTGTATATTTAAGTGGTCACCCTTAATACAGGTTTAACGAAAACACATAAAACGTGATGAAAACTGCACTAAATGCCTTGTTTGATCACAATGTACATGTATATACATTAATTGTTAAGAGAACAGTATAACGGCAATAAATAATACTGTAGTGTGACAGTACGAAAGAAGGTGACTCTGTTGCTGATCAAAAATCTCATTGGTGAATTTGTTGTTAATAGGTTACCAAACTGATAACAACCTGGTCAACAAATTTATGAAGAGGCCGATATGAATCCAGGAATGGTCATTGTAAGAGGAAAGTGTGTCAACAGAGGTCAGGTGGCTATGGTTTAGAGGTTAAATCTTGTCTGTATCAATTCAAAGGTGACTGTAATTATAAATGGTTCTTTACCGAGGTGTTGAAAGAAACTGTACATATATAAGTGCATGACAGCAAACATCTCATAGCTTAAGTTGACCATTTAATACAGTTTAAATACAATAAACATAGACCATTGAGACTTCCAAAAGGTGACCACGTCTGCTTAATTAATAGAGGTGACTGTTTAATAGAGGTCAAGATAGTGTTCAGTAAATAAGAGAAGCAAAATACAGGACTTTGATAAGTGACCGCTAAAGAGAGGGTGACCTTAATTAATACAGGGCCACTTTAAATACAGGTTTGACTGTATTTTTTAAGCAATCAGTTCAACAAAACGGCACAAAATAATTATATCTGTGTGGATCAAGTCTGAAACACTGGCGAAATAAGATACCAATAAAATTACAGTTATAAAATTTGCACTTTTACCTCAAATAAGCACATTTTCAAATGAAATTCTGAAAATGTTGGCTCCAGTCCCTCCAACCTCTCTGCTTCTGTTTCACCAAGCTTGTACGTCCACTGAACATTTCTAGCCCTCTCCTCTGTGAGCTGGTCACCATGTAGCACTGTTGGATGGAGTACCTTTCCATCTTTCATGGGAACATGTTGATTTTGCAGTGACTTGAGGATGTCTGCCATGTCACCTGACTTGTTGGAATTCAGGAACTCTAATCCAAGCAAACACTGGAAAATATAAATTATGATTTATAAGAATGAACTTTAAAGAGATCCCGACTGTTGAAACAAGTTGCACTTAAATTGTTGGCAATATGGTCTAAATTAAAAACCTAAATTAGAAATATGTTGAATTGGATACAAGTATGAGTCATTTTGGGCATGGGCGGTGCCATCTTGGATCTGATGACATTTCATGGTTGTCCCTAATGTCAAAAACAATAGATCTTTCATCAGATCCAAGATGGCGGCGCCATGTTATGTTAGCTAGGCTCCATAATTTGGTTATGTTTTAGGCCTTGATTTACAGCATCTTAATTAGGCTTAATTCAGGCTGCCATTTCAGGCCTGATCGACACAATTAAGCATGAAAAATAAGCTTAATTATATAACTTAGCCTGAAACTTTGTTAGGTTTCCTTCACAAGCCTGACGAAAATCTTGTTAGGTTCATGAATCATGTCAGGTCTCATTTTATGCTATATAATCTAATGATTCAGGCCTCATTCAGGTCTGGGGGATGTTATTAGTTATAATTGTACAAAATTGTTGGGGCGGGGCATATAGTAAACTAGAGGGGGAATTGGGGAGGAATTGAGCATGGCATTTTTAATTTGCACCAGCCCCCGGCTCTAATTAACGACCAGTCCCTTTATATTTTTGTCTCCATTGCATAGCGGAACACAACAATGTTTAGTATGTGTCACCATTTTGCTTTTCATCTAAGCACTGATGTAGAGATCACAGCAATTGCCTTGTTTTTGAGTAATTAATTGGATATACATGATTGTATGCATAAATATTAAGAGTGAATTCATTAGTTTAACAACTCTGTTTGTTTACCAATTTAATGACAACCACACGTACACATGTATAATTACAGTACCTGTTCTGATTTCTTCTTCATTTCCTTTGAATGGGGATGTGGCAAATGATGCTCCACAACATTGGCAAATACCTTGTATGCAGGAAGGTACTTTGTGATTACCCTTAAGACAACAGGCACCAAACTTGCTTTGATGTTCTCCTGAACTTCTTTGGTTGGAAGAATGCTCAACATCTCAAGGTTTTCCACATCTGCTTGGGGCTGTTCTTTCTGAAGCTGTACTTTTGATGTCACCCTGTTCTTGACAGCATAAGCATGTGTCCAATGAAGTGACTTGTTTTGATGTTTACTTGATTGATGGCGTGCTTGCACTACCATATCAATGTTATCCATAACAAGTCTAATCAAAAGAAACAAGACATGATGATGATGATAATAACAATACAAATAATAGCATGAATAGAAATAATCATAATAATTTCTTGCCTCAATCTAATCATTTTAGTCTATCTTGGTGGTCTTTGTGTGGTCATCATGAATTAACCAAATAGGAGGCATTAATGCTGAAAGTGAAACTCCTCACCATGTGCACTCTTATTAAACTGGAGAAAGTATATATTAAATATGTTTCAATCAAATGCTATTAAAAGCTTATTAAATGATTTTTTTTTCAAAGCCAAATTATGCTGTCTGCCATAATGAGTTCAGCCCTTGAGGCTTTCACAATATAATTTAACAAATCATTCCTTTCAAATCCCTGCAACTAATTATAAATTGTATAAAATAGTACTGTATCAGGGAATTTTAAAATTATTTTTTCATTCAGGTTTTATATTAGTCACTTGGTTTAATGTATCACACTATCATTGGATGAAAAACTACTTTTTTCACTTTTATAAGGCCTGAGGATACAGATTGGCAATAAACATTTACTATCAAAAATCCCTGACACTGTATTTTAGTTGAGATTTAAAAGGGATAATTTATTATATAATAATTATTTTTTCAAAGCTTAATTAAGGAATGAACTCATTCTGGCAGACAGTCATTTTGCATTTAAAAATATAACAAAATATGTCCATTTTTAATTTTGTATCAAAATGGATTATTTCCCTCTTCAATTCCAGACTTTTAAAATGATATAAAGTCTATATAGCTTTAATTGCAACGCTACACAAGCATTTTTCCAAAATAACACATTCAACCTTTATTGAGACCTTAATTAATTAGTAAATGCACTAGTAAAATTATTTAAATTAAATTAACTCACTTGTAATGAACAACATTATTTCTTGACTCTCGTAATGCCTCTTCTAAGTCCTTGGTCATAAATGGTTTCTCATCATCTGCTTGAGAAATGCCCTTACATTGCCTATCTCTGGCACTTCCAAGTAGACTGATCACATCATTATAGATGTCATCATTGAAAAAACTATACTTGGACACAGTCTCTCTTGAAAGGTCTACTTCTATCTCCCTTGGCCCATCTCCAATGCAAACTTGCTTCTTCAAAATTTCTTCCATCAAACTGATTCTCAACTCTTTCTCTAGCGTTTCTTGCTTCCATGTCAATGATTTAAAATTTAAATCACTACCCAGTTTGCGTTGCATCGTAATTACTGCTTTGTGAGATACTGTTATCCCAAGATGAGCACACCGTTCTATCGTTAGGGCTTTTGCTCCACCATTCAACAACAGAAGACCATTTCTATAGTGCGCTGCAGAAAGTTGTTGATTGTACTGTTTAAAGCAAATAGCAGCAGCAGAGCAGATAGAGTTTCTACTTTTCGTGTTCACTGACTTTAACTGTTCCTTGCTGAGTAATTTTGCCCGACCATGACCAACGACAGTTGCAAGGATTAAGGATAGCCTGGGACACTTCTCCAGTAACTGGTCATAAAAAGATACATAACTGAATGTCTGAACTGCAGTTGGTGTAATCATCTTCAGGGCACATTCAGGGTCCTTGGCATAGAGTTTGATTTCATTATTGAGTTCACCAAGAACTTCTAAGAAAACATGCTCCTTTAGTTGGTCATCTTTCCAAACTGCTTTCGAAATTGCCTTCCTGTTGCCAAATGCAACATTTTTGACAATTGACCTCTCAACAGCATTGGTGCAGTCATACTCGATGACCTTCCCTGATATGGGATACCCGACAAATGCCTAAAATGGAAATATTGAATTATTAACAAAATGCATCATGCATCATGCATGGGTATGCTTTCCTCACCCCCAATATCTGTATTTCACTTGCATGGATTAGGGACACTTGATCATGTGCCACTCAATTTTGTGTTGTCAAAATGTGAAATTAACCTGTCCCAAAAAAGGATTCCATGTACTATAAAGGTTAAATGTGATTCATCTACATGTACATATACCACACAAATCAAACTGGTGAGCAAAGACTGTGTTGTAATATTCATTGTAATGGCCACACCTATCTGAAATAAATATACCTCACATGACACCTGTGGCAAGATTTCCCTTTACAAAACTATTGTTAAAGCTATAAGAAAAAGGAGCCGATAATTTACCAGTTGGACAAGTGTTTGGAAAATATATTTTGTCAGAGCTTAAATTGTGATGAGTAATTTAAATGAGTGGAAGTATTTTGCTCTGATGAAGCACAACTTCAGAGCTTCATGTTTTTTGTGAATACAATTCACATTGTTTATGTGACAGCAAATCAGCTCACCGCCCCACCCCCTGGAACTTATTTAATTTCATAAATGAATTTATTTACACATTTGAGGAAACCTTAAAAAAGCAAGGATTTCTTTTCTTTATGCTATCACAAATTATATTATTGTGACTCCATCATTCCAGCACGAGATTCTAAAAATTATAGATAACGTAGCTAGAAATCCTGTACTATAGACATTGTTTACATTTTTTCTCATCATAAATCAAATTTAAAGCTTCAAACAAGCTGACTCCATAAATCGAAAAATAATGTCAGACTTTAAATAGTTAAACCAACGAAAATTTGAGAGCGATTTGTTGAAGACTGAATTGGCTTTTCAAAACTGGCAACTTTTTTTATAGTATCCTCGGAGTTCGTGAACGAATTAAGTTTGACATTCTTTTTCGATTTATGGAGTCTACTTGTTTGTAGTAAATCTCTTAGAATTTTTTTAGGGTTGCTTGATAAATTATGCAAGCAAGGATAGGTTTTTCTGTCAAATTACTTTTTCGGAATAATTTTTATGTCGCAATTCTGGACTCACCTTAATGATTGTATTGGTTGAATCTTTTGGTAAATTCATTGCTGACTTAAGCTGCATATCCATGTTTCCCTCGTCTTCTAGGTATTCGGGATTATTTTCGTCTTCTAGGTATTCGGGATTATTTTCTTTACCATCTTCAATTGGTAACGACATAATAAGTGATCGTCTTGAGGTCTTACCAGATGTAGAGACATCTTTGACAGGGAAAGTGCATGAAAGACCCGCGCCATCACAATCGTCTGTCGTAGGACGACCCCGCTTTCTTGGCGGCGAAACACCGGTTGGCGAGTTTGAAGAACATCTTTTTGGAAGTTTATTTACGTTGGAGGTTAGCTTCACGAACGTTGCTTTTAACCTTACAAGCGTTCTTGCACATGAAAGGCAACTCACTTCAGAATAACCTTCCCGGCGAAGACTACATCCCAGAGATCTCACCACATCTGAAATAACTACACTTGCTGTACTCGACAGTAAGAGCTCTTTGTTTTTTAGCTCGTTATACAGTGATACACGGGGAATCTTCGCTCCGCTACAACTTACATTCTTATGACAAAAGCGGCAGGACTTCGAGAGCTCGTTTTTAGTTTCAACTGCTACGGCTTGCTTTTTTGGTGTGTAAACAAACGACATAACAACACAACACACAACACGTACGAAATGGACTTTCCACCAAGTCCCTCATTTTACCTGTCGTGATCTGACATAAATTATGATTGACATATGATTGACGTGTTTGATTGACAGTTGTAGGTATCGCATGTCGCATGTGGGAGGAACAAGGTTGTTCTGAGTAGTTCCACAGGCTCTCCTTTTCCCGCTTTTCCCCTTTCTCTCCCCCAGTCCCCCTCTCCTTTTTTTGGCCTGCGCTTTTCTTTCGCTCTCTTTCCCCTTTCCCACTATCTGAGAGCCTGCGCTTTTCTTTCGCTCTCTTTCCCCTTTCCCACTATCTGAGAGCCTGGAACAGGCTATTTAAATGGTTGCTTTTATAGCTTTCAGTAAGTTGTCAAACTACTATTCGGTATTTAAACACTTCCCTGACTGATAAGAGTCGCTTTGACAATGTCTAATCTATGGTCTCAGTTACTTCTACAACGCTCAAAAGCACAGCTCTCCTAAGTGATACGATTTTAATCAAGAGGCGTGTAAATTTTAGATGCTTCTATTTTTACGTGTTCGATCGCTTGCCGTTTCTTAAATCGGATCGCGGTGTTGTAGGTTTCTTGAAATATTTCAACAACTTTTTAATATTTCCTTGACAACTGGTCAGATCATAGATTATTGCCAGATCACATTCAGAAGTTTTTTTACCTAATCACACAAAACCAAATTAATGTACGTTTATATATCTAAAGGTAACCTATTTCTTGTGTCATTTTCTGCAAACAAATAGATTCCTGTCATTTTGATTGTAAATATTTTGATTCAGTAAGAAAATAGAATGTAAGTGCTCCATGTTTGACCTTTTTGATATGCCTTCAGGCTACAAGTTTAAAGTGGGCATTTCTACCAGTTGAGGGATAATATTTTTCAGAAACTAAAAACCTAATTAAGAAATATATGCAAATACTGTAAAATCACAGTTATAAGCTGCCCCGATTATAAGACCCCCAGTTATAGACACATAAAATCCCCTTCTAGTTATAGGCCAAGGTCTCCTCCTCACCCTGCCTTGTCTTTTTAAAATCGACCAAAACATGGTATATTCTTGTAGTGTTTCATGCTTGAATACTACTATTAATGTGGTGAGAAAATTAGTGTCAAATATAGTTTATTATAGTTCAGTGTCAAATATAGCTTAAATATAGTTTTCTGGTACACATTTTTTAGTATCCTGTTTATAAGCACCCCCCCTAAAATCTCTTTTACATCCTCATTACATCAGCTTGGTCATGTAGAAGACTAGATTTTCTAGTCAAAATATTGACCTCAGTTAAATCAACCCTATGTATTTGACGTAATTTTGGCTCTATGGTTTATTTATTTTTATTAGCACTATGAGTGACTTCCAATACCACAATAGATCTGTTAAAACTGTGCCTCACTTATAACAGCATTGTGTGATGCTGTGCACCCAAAAGTTTATTACCTCTTGTATAAGCCCAGGGTTTATAACTAGGATTTTATGGTATATGGTATATATATGTTTCTGTAAAATAAACATGTATACAACATGTATATTATATGTATTTTTGCATTCAATCCTTCTTCCCAAAACAATAAAATTCCCAATTAAAAGCTCTGCCATTTTTTATGAAGGAAGTATCAAATATTTTATGTTTGCTAGCATATGCTTACTGCATCCCCAATGAACAACAATTTAATAGCCTCAGTGCTTGTTTCATTTTGTGTGTTGTTAACAAACAAATAAAATACTCTACAATGTCTATAAATATGCCATTGTTAATTTTATACAGTCCTAAGTTGCACTTATTTTACTGAATAAGTGCAACTTAGGACTGATATAAAATTAGCAATGCAAACATGCTCCAAGATAAAAAACTTTTTCAGCCATTGTGTGACACATATAGAGTTCAAATGAAATCCTTGCCTCTGATATCCCTGTATCCATCTCACTATCACCAACTGAAGGATACAACCCAGAAGATTATTTGAAATAATTATAACTACTTTGAGTGAAACATCAGTAACCTAGCAGTAACAAAGGGACAAGTGAGGCTAGTGTCATCCAGTCAGATTTCTTTCTTCTACTTAAAAAAAAACAGACATAGAAATACTGCAGAAATTGTGGTATAAGATAACCATATCATTTTCCGATTTTACTTTTATATGGGGGGTTACAAAAAAAGTATGGAGAGGGCCAGAGGGGGCATGCAAAATACGTTACCATAGGGAGGCTGTGCCATATATGTCATTTTGTCCAAACAAAGTATAAAATATGAATGGTCCCTAAGAAATGATAAAATTATTAAATTTATACATGTACTTATTATCGTACATATATGTGGCACCTCAGTTATTCTCAGAAATATTAGGCTTATTCATGTCATATATAATAACTTTCAAACTTGCTTTGCAGTAAAGAAATTCAAAGCAGAGGCTTCACTTTTGTAATTGATTTGCGTGGGGCAACATGGAAGTCAGCCAAGCCACTATTGAGAATTTTAGAGGTATTTTAGATTACAGTTTTTGTATTTTAGGCATAATCTTTTGCTAAAGCAATAAATAACTTGGATTTTTATGGGGGGTTGGGGTGGGGGTGGGGTGGGGGGGGGGGGGGGGGGTTGGGCTTGAAAGTTCGTTGCCTATAGCTGTGAGGGGGGAGGTGGGGGAAAGGTACATAGAAGGTAAAATTTTGATTGACATCTATATATGGGGTGCCGATGCGGGCAATATTCTACATGTAAGTGGCGAAATGTATTCTAATTGTCCATTGCAAACTTTGAATACCAATCTATTTTTATCATTTGCATGATCTCCGCCAAATTCATTTTATATTTTACGAGAAACCATTCTAAATGACCAACAACGTTCATTCTAAACTATGCGAAAACTACTTTCTACATATTCGCAAATGTACGTTCTGCATATTCACAAATATGCGTTCTATATTTAGTCGCAAATATATGTTTTTACGAAGGATATCCACTGCCTTTTCTCCAATCTATAGCGATGTTCACTGCCACGTCATCCATTGTATAATTAATGTGCCAACCAGAGATTCATTGGTTACTGACACAAAGCGGCCTTTTGAAATCATGGTTGAACATTAGCATAACAATTGTAATGTTTATCAACACGAACCATCGCTATACGTGTTGTAAAATTAGAATGACTTTGGCGACAAATACATGGTATGATGAAACGCGCACTCCTCCTGCCAAAATCAATCACGTGACCACTGTCGCTTCCTTAAAGCACTCTTAAAGTTCGGCTATTTAGAATTTCAACCATCTCGAGCGTTGCGGAATCCAAGTCGTTGAATAAACAACTAGCCTCTGAAAACAACGATCGTACAGCTGTATAGCTGCAATAATACAATAAATGTCGACGCTGCGCTACAGGATGTGACCATTTTGTACATGTGGTCACATGACTGATTTTGATGGGGGAAGGGGCGCGCGTTGCATCATAACATGTATTTATGGCGCCAATATAGGGAACGTATTTGCGAAATGAAATATAATGCTGTTGTCATCAAAGACAATCTATATGGTGTAATACAACACGTATATTAGAGAAAAGGTAGTGAATATTATTCGTGAAAACATATATATTTGCGGGTAAATAGTATACAGTCAACTGACATAGAACGCATATTTGTGAAGATATAGAAAGTATTTTCATCTAATTAGAATGAATCAACAAACTTAGAAGAACGTTGTTGGTCATTTAAAACGGTTTCTAATAAAAATATGCATTGCATTTGGCGGAGACCATGCAAATTTAATAAATAGATTCCATTCTGCTGTGCGTCTGTCTCTTATAGATGCACAGATGACGTCACAACGTGAAGAGAACGAAGAAGTGCGTATCGAGTGGCGTAACTGATGTTCTCTTCACGTTCTGGCGTCATCTGTGCATCTATAAGAGGACAGATGCACGACAGAATGGAATCTATTTGTTTTATATAATAAACGCAAACTAAAAACTATGAAAATATCCAATCAAATCGAGTTGAGAAATTGGTTGCGCGCTCTCATGACGCCATCCATGTGTGTGTTCTCTAACACACCGCAAAACGTTACGCTCCGCTGGCCGAAAGAGCGAAGCTCTGGTTTCAACTTTTTTAGTAAATAATTTTACTAAACTCACAGTGAATTACAAATTAAGACAACTTCAACCTGTTAAAGTCTTAGGCTTAGCTTTTAAGTAGTTTTCTTGTTTGTTTGTTTGCGAAACATTTCACGTATATACGCGTACGTACTTAAAATTAGAAACAGGGGTGATTGCCTCTGTTTTCTTTTAGTTTCGGCGGGAAACTGGAGAGACGCACGCGCGACCGGCTCATCAAAAGCGCATGCGCGTGACGTTTTGCCGCGGTGTGGTCCTCTAATCTTGCAGGGCTTTCAAAACAAGCCGGTGGGTGCCGGAGCTCCTGCGCATGCTTCGAGGTACATCGCCGGTTATTTTCTCTTTATCAACAACAATGAAACCTCTACCTTCGTCCCCGAGTTTTGTCACAGACGCCTACCTCCTACTAAAAAAATCCTAAAAAAAAATATTTGAAAGTCCTGCTCTTGATCAATCAGAGCGTGCGTTTTGGACTGATTACTATATAAAAGAAAACATAGATTTGTTAATGTGTGGTACTCCGGTCCATCACGAAATGGAGCAATCTGATTAGTTCCCTGAGCGGTCGGAATCCTGCATTCTGGACCGCTTAGCCAGACCGCTATAAGATTGAGCTTACTGATTGAGATCTCTTCCACCACGTAACTTGTAGCAAAGTAGCGAAAAATACACGTTTCTAAATGATAAAGGCTACGGAAACAGTAATGTCAGAAGATAAAACCTGTCATGATAAAACCTAAAAGCAACGGCAAATTTCATGAATTCATTTCTCTGAAGGCTGAACACCAGCCGAAAAAACACCAAAAACAAGACAAAGGACTCATGCATCTGGAAACGATTTTCCGGAATCAGAACAAGCTATAGCCTGATTATCAGACGATACGAGGTCGTCCGCTCACTTCCTCCCCCTCCCCGTCTGATGGACTTCATAGACTTTCGTGTTCCTGACGTCATAATGTCAACCAATCAGAGCGAACTTTACACTTTTGGCAAAGTCTGGAATTTAAGGAATGTGCTCGCATATTTTTCTGAATGGCGTTGAAGAAGAACTTGATCATTGTGTCGACCGAAGTTGTAAAGTTTTCAGGATTTCGAAGCTATATCCAGAGCAGAAGAAAGCATTGGAATCGTTCATTTATCGAAACGATGTGTTTGTGAATCTACGTACGGACTTTGGTAAATTACTAATCTTCCTCCGCTTATAGATCTCATGCATTTAATAGATCTCAAACATTCTCCTAGGTTTTTGGCTTTTAGAAGACCAAATCTTTCATGGAATATTATGATTTTTCTGCAGGAGTGAACACACATACTGAGTATGTTATGGAAAAAGTTTCATGGCACTTTTGTTTTCAGAATTATGAACACACTTCCGTAAGTTCATGTACGGCGTGCATCTAAACTTTGCACAAATAGTCCGGTTAAAACAATCTCTGATACCAAAAAACCTACACTAGGACAACTTTAGGGTCTTGTGTGACTAATCGGCATACATATCAAGCTTCAAAACGTTTTAAAAATAAAAGTAAAAGCGTAAAAGTTCTAAGTTTACAGTAACAAACTTTACGGCAGTGAATCGAGTCTGATATTTCTTGTATGTATATTTTCTGTCCTGTCCTGCAAATACTGCACGCAAACTTCCGTTTAAAAAGTTCCTGCTCTCCAAAGAACCACAGCAGCTCAAACAGGATACCATTCTGAGAAATCGACAGAAGTTGGAAGCTGTAGAATGTTTTTTTCCAGTGCATGAAAGCTGATAGATCCAACTAGTAAAAGCCGCTACTGCACGACTGTTCTACACTTTACGCTTCAATTCTTACGCGTGTTCGTATTGGCTTATTGTAAAAACAAAGGTTGATGACGTCAGGAACATGAAAGTCTATGAAGTCCATCAGACGGGGAGGGGGAGGAAGTGAGCGGACGACCTCGTACCGTCTGATAATCAGGCTAAACAAGCTAAGGATACTGGAAAAGATACCTGAAATTTTATTAGCTGAACCTGCTACTTCGTCGGTTCTTCAAAAATAATTTTAAGAAACGTGACACGAGCTTCCAGCGAAGCATAATTTTATAAACATTTCAGGAACCAAAGCTTCACAGCAAATATCATGAAAGGAGGCTAAATTAAATTATCTTTAGTAGTCCTTCATGGGTAGTCCTTTGATATTTCTGTTCAGTACGGCAGGGAAAGTCGGCTAAATTTAAAAGCTGTTCGTTCAGCATTCAAGTCAACACGGGAGTGTTGAAAATGTTCACAAAACTTGGCGTTGAATTGTCCTAAACGATGATGATGACGAGTCAGTGATTACATTTGATGATTTCAAGAGTTTTGGTATAAATTTCTTTGCTGTTTTTCGAGCGAAGAGGACATGAACTCCTGTAACTGAATTTCACTTTCAGGTTCACCCGAGCGTGAGGTCCGGACTGAGGGATATTGGTCGAGTAGAACTCGAGAACTCGAGTAGAACTCGAGTAGAACTCGAGTAGAACTCGAGTAGAACTCGACCAATATGCTCCCATCCGGACCGAACAAGGTTGGTCAATAAATTTCATAATTATAATATAAATGGCTTTGTGCTTTGGCTTTGTTCCAAAAATACCATTGCAGCGGGTTTTTTGGAAGCTACAGTAGCATTATCTCTGATTGGTTAGCTGAATGAGATGTGATACCTGATTGGCTGAGTGTGAGATAGAAACCCTTTCAAAGTTAGCGGTAGATTTGGTACATGGTGTACCTCACACCGCGGCAAGACGTCAGGCGCATGCGCCTTTGATGACCCAGCGCGCGCGCGTCCGCCCAGTTTCCCGCCGAAAAACAGACACAATCACCCCTGTTTCTACTTTTAAGTACGTATGCGTATTTACGTGAAATGTTTCGCGAAATATAAGAAAACTACTTAAAAGATAAGCCTAAGACTTCAACAGGTTGAAGTTTTCTTAATTTGTAATTCACTGTGAGTTTACTAAGTTATAAAATTATTTACTAAAAAAGTTGAAGCCCTCGGTAATTTGTATTTGATAGCAGAGGCTTCGTTCTTTCGGCCAGCGGAGCATACCGTTTTGCGCGCGCTGGGTCATCTAATAATAATAATAATAATAATAATAGATTTATATAGCGCTGTTTCTTCGAAAATCCAAAAGCGCTTTACATTCTGTAAAAACATATTAAAACTATAACCACTGATGTAGTTAACTATGATAAGATTAAAAATATATCTATATATAAAAACATTACAAAATTACA
Organism: Actinernus sp. WN-2022; assembly: GCA_030867875.1. Lineage (NCBI taxonomy): Eukaryota > Metazoa > Cnidaria > Anthozoa > Actiniaria > Actinernidae > Actinernus > Actinernus sp. WN-2022. The sequence goes on along the minus strand of JAOWCC010000577.1, from coordinate 149,780,443 downwards.
TCATGAATAGTATGCGCGCTTAAAAAGAAATGTTTTAATGGCACTTTTAAAATCAGTCAAAGATTGAATAATCCTTATGTTTTCTGGTAGATTATTCCATAAGGACGGCGCCATAACTGAAAAAGCTCTGCGACCATAGGACTCTAAATTGTACTTAGGAATAACTAAATAATTTTTGGTAGCAGAGCGTAGTGACCGTTTCGGAACATATGGAGTTAAAAGTTCATTAAGATAAAAAGGTGCCATATTATTTAAAGCCTTAAATGTCAGTAGTAAAATCTTAAAGTCAACCCTCTCTGCTACGGGCAACCAGTGCAATTCCTTCATAATAGGTCTGATATGTTCATATTTGCGTGAGTACGTGAGAAGTCGTGCAGCCGAGTTTTGAACATACTGTAGTCTCTTCATTAAGTCCCTTGGCAAACCTGATAACAGCGAGTTACAGTAATCAAGTTTAGATGAAATAAATGCATGAATAAGGATTTCACAATGTTTAAGTGATAGGAATTTCCTTATACCAGCGATGTTTCTAAGATGGAAGAATGCCGTTTTACATATTGAGTTTACTTGTTTCTGCATAGACAAGGTATCATCGAACCAAACACGAATGTTTTTGGCGAACTTAGATGAGTGTATTAGCTCATCTGCAGCATAAATCGAATCAAGAGCAACTTGAGGACGATGACGAGCATTAAGCACAAGCAGCTCAGACTTATCATTGTAAAGCTTTAACTTATTTAATGTCATCCAGTTGTTGATATCCCTGACACAATCTTCTACTAGAGACTTGGCACGCATGGTTTCACCAGAAACTGACGGCTGAAATGATATGTAAATCTGGGTATCGTCTGCATACATATGGTAAGACATACTGTGTCGCTTAATGATGTCCCCAAGAGGTGCCGTATATAACAAGTACATGATGGGACCGAGCACAGATCCTTGTTGAACTCCACAAGTGAGATCACGACTAGATGACCGTTCCTTGTCAATACAGACAAATTGAGTACGATCTGAAAGGTATGAACGGATCCACTCAAGAGCTTTACCCTTAATCCCAAAGCGACAACTAAGTCTGTTGAGAAGTATGTGGTGGTCAACAGTATCGAATGCTGCAGAGAGATCTAACAATAGAAGTATGACGCAACCATGCTCATCTATGGCACGGAGAATATCATTGTGGACTCTCACCAGTGCCGTTTCCGTACTGTGACCGGCCTTATAAGCTGATTGGAATAGCTCACTCAAATGTTCCTCATCAAGATGACAGTTTAACCGCACAGCAACTACCTTTTCAGTAGCTTTGGAGATAAATCTCAAATTTGAAATCGGTCTGAAGCTAGAGAACTCCTCGTGATCCATAGTGGCTTTCTTGATAGTGGGTGACAAAACAGCTTCTTTAAACTTGCTAGGCACAACAGCACTTGCAAACGACAGGTTCACAATCCTAGTAACAATCGGTAATAGCACCCCAGAGCGGTCTTTGAAAACACCACCAGTAATAGGATCAAGGATACATGATTTCATCATTGAAGTTCTAAGTAGGGTAGATAACTCATCAGCAGTTGTAGGAGTGAATACACATAGCTCGTGTTCGAGAGACCTGTCAGTGCTATGATGTGCATCAGCAATATGTGTAGCTATTGGAGTAAGACCATCTCTAATCACCCGTACCTTATTAACAAAGAAATCAATAAACTTGTTAGCAAGGTCACGGGCACTGTCGCACGAGGGTAATCTCTTAGCTGTCTTGAGGCTGAACATCTTCTCAATAGCACTGAACAGGACCTTCTGATTTGAGCTATTCTCTTCTATAAGTGTAGAGTAGAATTTCATTTTCGAGTCATGGATCAACTTGTTAACTAGGTTGCACTGTTCAACGTACATCTCTCTATTTACGGTTAGTCCTTTCGCACGCCATGCACGCTCAAGTTTACGTCTCTTGATTTTCCCAGCTCTGATCTCTTCAGAATACCATGGGGCAGCAGGACGAAGTACGATAACACGTTTTCTGATCGGAGCATGGCGATCAAGTAGTGATGACAATGTATCTTCATAACAATCCACAAGTTCAGTGACATCATGAATATCCTCATATTCAGATAATGACGAGGAGATGATATCATCAGTGAAAAGCTCTCTATCGATGCGCCTGACGTTTTGCCGCGGTGTGAGGTACACCAAATCTACGCCAAAGAACAAAGCCATTTATATTATAATTATGACATTTATTGACCAAGCTTGTTCGGTCCGGATGGGAGGATATTGGTCGAGTTCTACTCAACCAATATCCTCTCAGTCCGGACCTCACGCTTGGTCAATAACCACTATTTATCCGAAGCGATGTCGATCACAATTTCTTTCGGTTTGGTTTTGCTTTGTCATGTGTGTCAAAATAAGAACCAATCAAAATACGAGCCAGTAACAGCTGACTGCTAACTTTGCATTGTAATGGTTTCTCAAATAAAATTTGATTTTGATAAATGCCATATAATAAACACCTTATTGACCAAGGTTGTTCGTCCGGATGGGGGGATATTGGTCTCGTTCTTTTTTCGTGTGTGAATGACCATATAAACACACGAAAAAAGAACTCGACCAATATCCACCCACCCCTATATTATTGACCAAGCTTGTTCGGTCTGGATGGGAGGATATTGGTCGTGTTCTACTCGACCAACAATTATCCCCTCATCCGGACCTCACGCTTGGGCAATAACCACTATGTACCCAAAGTTTGCAATGGACAATTGAGAATTAGAATAAATTTGGCCACTCAGAATATTGTCCACATCGGTGCCCCATACAGTGTCTCGGTCGTCCTTTCCTGGGAATTCCTAAGTTGAGAGTGCATGCTGTCCGAGGTAGGTGGCGAGCGGTCGGACAGATGAAAAGGTAGCAATGTTTTCGATGGCTAACTATCTAACTATGTAAAAGTATCAACAAATGTACACATGAATCCAGGGTTATATGTGTAAACATTTGAACCCAGTTTAAATGTTTAGTGTACTTTCATTATTTCCCAGGATACTGTCCCAGACAAGATTCACCAAATAATCATTATAAAGCCTGATGCATTCTGGGAGAAGAGGAAATCAGACACAGGAATAAAGAAAGAGCAGTCAAATCTTGGATATGAGGTCAGATTTAATTTGGTTTACTGTTGTCAATGAAACTAAAATCTCAAGGAATCCTTTTTTAAAAGTATGAGTTGAATTTCTGATGACCTTTTGTGTGTAGGTGTATCAGTGAATATGTGTGTTATTGTGCTGGGTGGGTGGGTGTTAGGGAGTAGTTCAATATACAATACAATAATATCGATAGGGTTATTAAGTAAAACCTGTTTGTAAATGCTATTTTCCACCTCCAATCGATTTTCGATTTTTTTATAAAACAGCGATTTTAAAGATAGCTTGTCCTCAAGCATCCATGGCAAAGCCTTTTGCATGGGGATCACTAGCTCAATTCATTCGTTAACGAAGTATATCATATCAGCACGTGACTGTTTCGATTGCGTTCGGAGCATGAAAAGTTCGACGTTACAGATATTTGCCGTCTCACCGCTGTCTACCGATTGCTTATCGTAAGGCAACAATGTGCCTTATTTTGGGTTGTTATAAGTTTCGTAGGTATTTTGTATTTTATACACGGACTTGTTCAAGTATATCAGAGATACAGTCAATCTCAAAAAGGTTTCCTTGAAAAATATACTAAAATAAGTATATATATACTGTAAGTACTTTTTGTGGAATAAATCTAATATTTATATTTACAATTATGGGACGTTGTCTAAAACATATTTTCTGATTGGCCCGACCAATCACAAAATATTCAGTCTTGTGTCTTGTACTCTGAGTAGGGCAAAATACACAATAAACAGTGACGATAAACAAGCGAATTTGCGTGGTGGGATAAATATTACGTTTTGCGACGTTTTGATCGAAATTTCTTGCATACATATGAGGTTCGTAGGAGGATGTTTGGATGTAGATGTTTGATAAAAATAGCGCCATAAAATTAATGAAACTTATATGGTGTCTTAATATTTTCCTTGGCTGTGTCTGTACGCAATTTCAGCGAATTAGAGTGAATTTTAACCTCTTTACCGAGACGTTTCTCTGTCGGAAGTCGGTGACTCGTTCCAGCGGCAATCAGAAAGTTTTTACCTTCGTAATGTGTTTCTTCCTTTGGTGTACCGGTATTCATATTTGGGTGTTATTCTTTCCCATGGTAGTCATATTTTGCAAACAATTCTCTCCAGCGCTCGAGGGTTCACAAAAAATCTTCAGATCAGCGAGTTCACGGAATCGAATCGGCGGATTCCCTGTGCTTACAGAGGTTCAGTTTCTAATATTTTTCTCTGTGATTTTGTGCCAGGGAAGGTCGCTGACGACAAAGACAAACACTATTAAGGACAGGACAGGGATACATTTTTCGGGAATCGCAGAAAAATCCCATAAGAACTAACCTCGCCCTATCGGGCTTAACTTCACTGGTTTACTAGCTCATGCCATTTGACCGCTACGCTAAAATTCCACAGCAACGAGCCCCAGCAAAGGAAGTTTTTCTCCTCATTTTGTTCTTCCTTTGGTTTACCGGTATTAATATTTGGATATAATTTTTTCTCATTGTAGTCATTTTTTGCAAACATTTATCCCCAGCGTTCAAGGCTAGCAAAGCTAGTTTCCGGACTCGGCACATATAGTTTATATTCGAAGTTGTTTCCTAGCGATTCGTGCTCCTTTGGACCAACGTTCACGGGTCGATTCCCGGGTCGATTCCCTGTTGTTAAAAAAACAGCACTTCAACCTTGACTGTGTTTACAGTCGAAAGGAGGATACAAACTTTTTGGAGAAAAAGTTTACTGCCCTACAGCCCGCTTTCCATTCTTATTGCGTCACAGACCAGCCAGATTCTCGACCAGACATCCGCTTTGAATTTACCCACCAAATCCTGAAGCCTGCACTTTGTGCTATTTTCTAACCTGTTCATTCGTATTTTTGTTTTTTGTTAGATTACCGTGTTGTCATCTCGCAGTAAACTGAACCAGTTTGCAGATGAAGCCCACTTGTGTCGTGAGTATGGCGGGACATTAGCATATGACCACGAGGAATGGATTCAGAGGCGACTGGTGAGTCAGTACAAGTACAGAGTAAAGTTATACACTGACCTAAATCAAAAAGGTTGTTACGGAGAAAGTACCAAGGGACAATACAAAATTAGGCTCTGATTGGCTACTCCAGAGGTGAATATCCTTTGCTATTCACTGTTTTCGGTCTCGCGCGCGAAGAATTAATCTTTTAATGGATTTTTGAATTGTTTGAACTAATTTGAGGCTGGTTATTTCACTTGTGTGGTATACACCTATTTCAAAAAACGTCCCTGTCAAGCGACATTATCAGACCGATAAACTACGATGTAATTCGAAAATCGACTCGCAGAAGACCATAAATTTGAAACAAACGAATTCACCAGACTTTCAGCTACAACCACAATCCATTTCGGGCTGGGAATGTCACTTGTCGCTTGGCCGGGACAACCTTTTTGAAATAGGTGTATAGCGATGTTTCGTGTTGATAAACATTGCAATTGTTATGCTAATGTACCAACCATGATTTGTAAAGCCCGATTTGTGTTAGGAACCAATGGATCTCTGGTTGGCACATTAATGACAATAGATGACGACACACGAAACATCGCTATATGTTGTAGTTGAACTTGACCATTCAGTTCAATTTGACCATGGGTCAAAACAAACTAGTTCAATTTGATCCAGTCAATTCAAACTAGGTCAGTTTGACCTGGTCAAAACAAACTAGTTTAATTTGACTCAAACAAATTAGTGAGCACACATTGTTGACGGTTAGGGTTTTTTAAAATGTAGGGGTAGGATTTGGATTAGTTCACATGATTGTTTATTGTTTGAAGCAAACTAAAGCAAAAAAACAAATTTGGAGTTTCATGTCAGATTCCATGTGGGTTACTACTTCATGTAAGTGTTGACTTGTTGACCCGAGAGGATCTGGGTTCTGGTTTAAGTTACTTATACAATAAATGTTGCTTCCAAATCAACAAGCGCTTGTGTGGCGCAGTGTGTTAAGTCAGTGGAAAACTGGGTGTGTCAAGGCAGAGTTGCTGAGTTCAAATCCCTCTGAGTTCAGTACGTGGTATTACATCTGAATGAAAGGTAAGTGTAAGTATATGGGAGGGGAGAGAGGGGAGATTAAGGCCATTATCTTATTTCAAAATTCGCATTCAAAGGGAGGTGCTTAATCGGGGTAGGCGCTAAATCGAGGAAATACGGTATTTTCTCCTGTATAAGTGGCCCTATTTGTTTAATGCAAGCTTATGCTGCTTTTTTTAGTCCATCGAGCGATTTGTAGACGAGGCAGAAGCGCTGATGGAAAAATTAGACAATCTCCAGCAAGATTTAGATACCCATTCATTAGGCAGTAATGTCTCGGACACCGAGGAGCTCATCTATGACCATGAAAGAAAACGTGCCTCTTTCGAGGATGTCTCTCAACCCGTCATTAAAAGTGGTCGTGAGCTTGTTAAATGGATTGAACGGTGTGAGCCCCGGATACCAGCTGGCCTGCGGCACTCAGGAGCACCCATCTCCTTGGTAACGGAAGAGAAAATCCAGGTACAGGGGGTCGTGAACGAGCTGGCGAGGAAATGCGACCAGTTGGTTGATATGTGGGAGAAGAGAAGGACCGAACTTATGCAGTGCAGGGATTTAAAGGAATTCGAGGTTGGATTTCAGAAGGTAATACTAATTTGTCCCTTTATAGTCTAAGAGTTTTCTAGTATGGTGAAATCTATGGTGCACCAGTTTATCTGCATTGCCTCGCAGTCGAGGTAAATATTCACCATTGTTAAATAGTCACGCGCGCGATACAATTCAAATATATGGTGTGATATGTCGCGCGTGCCACTGGCTAGCTAAAGGAAGGAAAATATATATTTGTTTACCAAAACTCCGGCTAAAGGAATAATTGTTGCTATATAACAAATTATTTACAGGGAACATCGAGGATCTCGGGGAAACAATTAACTGTTTCACTCGGAGCCAGTCATTAAGTACAACATTAAGTACAACATAACCTCCATCTCAGTATGCACTGAGATGGAGGTTAATATTCTTTTTGTATAATTTGACAGTTGAATATCAGAAAAATGGTTACAGTAGGTTACGGAAGGCTACGGTATCGGTAAAACCAATCACGAATTACTTCAGTAGTTGGCTCATTTCATTTTTACTTGCTCCCATGATTCGCTCTATCATCAGTTTGGTTTTTCTTTTACGACACTCAATGAGAAAACTGTCTCTATTACCTTATTTAGGTAGTAACTATGTGCGCCAATAGGAAATAGGGACTTGACCGCGGGTCGTCACGTGTGCGTTTGCACCAGAATGGCTTTCAAAATGGAACGTCGCGCGTCCCTAATATTACTTGTTTCTTTATTTACTTCTGTAGGTCATTGACTGGCTGCTTATCCTTTATTTACTTCTGTAGGTCAGTGACTGGCTGTTTGACACGGGCGAGGCCTATCTTAGCTCAACAAACGACATCGGAGACTCCGTTAAGAGTTGTGAATTTCATATGCGACGCCACGAGGATTTTGAACTCTCAGCCAGAGTAAGTAAATTCATGCAGCTTCATCTGATGAAAACGTGTGGGCGTTGTAAAGTCCGGTAGGCGCTTGAACTGTATCCCTGTTAGGTATGTGGTTAAGCGATGGTCTGGCATGCGGGTGGACATCCCGGCCGGACCAACACTCAGGATTACCGTTTTCATTGAAATGCGACCCTGGAAGTTTCAAGTCGCGTTCGATCAAATGCGGCGTCTCGTCTCATACAAAGCTTTCAAAGGCGTACTTGTTTGATTGACAGTCGGCAAGATGTAATTTTCCAAACGGGGCTTGAAACGTTCACAGTCGCACTTCAATGAAAACGGTTATAAAATAACTTAATAGGAGATATGTCCCTTGGAAAAAATATCGTTCTGGAACTGCAATCGATTAAACCTTCACGTGTCCCCAGATAAGGACTGAAAGTCGTAGGACCCTCAACAGTTCCAAGTTTATTAGTCTTTCAAGACTTTCTCGAGTTACCGACGTTCAAAAAAGAGTTGTTCTCTTTTACTTTTCTTTTACCGCAAAAACGTGAATTAGTTTAAATTTTAATTCGTCTCGAAACCGCCACAGGTTTGTTGTACCTACAAACGTATGCGGCAACGTCATGTTATTAGAATCACATCAGTCCTGATTTCAATACATAAAACACACTGAATAACTTAACATGTTTCCGGTATACTCAATACAAAGGTAATCAGCTTGGTAGTCTGTGTTCGGACGATTAAGGTTCGACATGAAACTTTTTTTATAAACCTACCACGCCCCAATTCCATTGTTCTATACCGGAACCGACTAAATGTGTAGAGATGTTCTTCAAGGAGAATATTGCATATCTTTTCAATTAAGCATCGAGGGTGGAGACTTTAATTGTTTGTAACGAATTAACAGTGACTAATCGAACATTGATGCCATTACATGCTCAACACCACGACCAGTCCCTTTAACACGTTTCGTGTCGTTGTTTGTTATCCGTGTAGGAGATCATCAACCTGTTTGGTCAGGTGCGAGAGTTGACCAAGAAGATGTTACAAGACAACCACTACGCCACTAGAGAGCTACGATCTCAAAAGGATTACTTGGATAAAGTGTGTCGTAGCTTCGCGTCGAGAATGGAAAGAAGGAAAGATCTGGTGGTCGGCTCGCTAACGTTTCATCACAACGCAGGAAAGGTATTGCTGGCTTTCACATGACGTCATAGCCGCCATGTTGGTGCCCTTAAACAATAGATTCCTCGTTAGCTTCTTTTGTTGGGGCACCAACATGGCTGCCATGCTCTTTGTCATTTGAATCTCTGGGGATTGAGTGAAAACCAGCAATACGCCTGTTTAATAGGTAGCATGAGTAATGTGGAACCGGGTTTTCGAAATCCTGCATTCTGATTAAAAATTAAATGGGGTATTAAAATCATTTTAGCGTTGAACGGACTTTACCGTAGCTATAGAGTGGATATATGATAATGAGTGGGAAAGATCGTAACTGCACTGAACCGTAATTGTACCATGACTTCCAACGTGTCGTAGCTCTGCAGTTTGTTTGGATAAGAAGGGAAAACAGTAGAAAATTATTACAATATTACGGCATGTTTCAGGGATCGTATCGTGCCATATCATAGTCCGAACCATATTCGTTGTCATGGTATCTCTAGAGCTTTCCATCCAGCTTAAGATCTAACACTGAAAACGAAGATTTAATGTTGTGATGTCATTTCCTTTCTTTAGTTTTCCAGTCTTCTGGACGACCTGCTGGAGCTGTTGTGTTCAGATGCGATCATGATGGACGATCTGGAGAGTGCAGAAGCAATGCTTACTTCACTTGAACACAAGGCTGAAGGTACTGCAAGTTAACGTAGTACGAACGCGTTTTTATTATGGTGCACGTTTTTTTAGAAGAAGAGCACTTTGTTTTATCACTGGCAACGTTTTTTTAGCACAGCACACGTTTTCTAAGCATCAGCGTACGTTTATTCTAGCGCACGTTGTTTTAGTACAAGCGTATTTTTTTTCCACTGGTACACTTTTTTTTAGCACGACGCAAATTTGTTTTGGTACTGGCGCACAATGTTTTTAGAAATGGCGCATCTTCTTTTTAGTAATGGCGCACGTTTTGTATAACTGGCGCACGTTATTTTCTAGCCATGGCGCACGTTATTTTCTAGCCATGGCGCACGTTATTTTCTAGCCATGGCGCACGTTATTTTCTAGCCATGGCGCACGTTATTTTCTAGCCATGGCGCACCTTATTTTTGAGCCATGGCGCACCTTATTTTCTAGCCATGGCGTACGTTATTTTCTAGCCATGGCGCACGTTATATTTTAGCCATGGCGCACGTTATTTTTTAGCCATGGCGCACGTTATTTTTAAGCCATGGCGCACGTTATTTTTAAGCCATGGCGCACGTTATTTTTTAGCCATGGCGCACGTTGTTTTTAGCCATGGCGTACGTTATTTTATATTAGCCATGGCGTACGTTATTTTATATTAGCCATGGCACACGTTATTTTTTAGCCATGGCGCACGTTATTTTTTAGCCATAGCGCACGTTATTTTAGCTATGGCGCACGTTATTTTATATTAGTATATACCACACCACTGAATATCACTTTTCGCGCGCTCTGATTGGCTACTTAAACAGTGAATATGATATCATATTCACCTCCGAGCAAAGCAGCGATCATCTCGCGCGAGTTTTTGTTCATTTGACAGAAAATAAAATAACTATTTGGTGCTGGCTATTCACCTGGAGTGTGGTATATACTAAAACAATTATTCACCTCCACTTCAGTGAATAATTGTTAACTACCATGGTGCATGTTATTTTTGAGCCACGGGGCACGTTATTTTTGAGCCATGGCGCACGTTTTTTTTGTAATACTGGCGCACGTTTCTCGTGCTTTTTTTTAGCACGGCTGCGCTTTTTTAGCACTTAAGCGGTTTTTTTAATACAGGCACACGTAACTGAACAGCAATAGCCCAGTTTACGGTTCATGCGCAGTTGTACAAATCCTTTGTTTCTCTGGTAGCGGGCCACCAGATGTTAAACAATGGCGCCCGCCAGTTGAAACGAAAGACATGAACAGCTGCGCATGAACCGTAAACTGGTCTATACACCGAATGCGACTATGACGGTTTTTAGTTTCGCTTACCGAAAGTGTTTCTACAAAAAAACTGCCCTACAGTCTAAAATATCACTTTAAAATCAATAGTTTTGGAAAGTTTGGATGATCTAGCAGGAAAGGTTTTAAAGCGATCGCAGCGCAAATTCCTTTTTTAAATGGCAGAGTTTAAAAATTCATCAGAAGTAGCGATTCTTTCTCAGCGACTATATTCCCTGAACAGCGATACGTGCAGGATTTTGGTGTATTTTAATGTCGAAATAAAGCAGGTTTCTATAAGTCCGAAAGAATCCATTTGATTCCTCTTATTTAGTTTACGACCTCTTTCGATCCTCGCGTGAGAGAGATGAAAAATACTGGATCAATGGTATGAGAGCGAGACCGCTGACTGTATCATTTCACAATTCGCATGCATTGCAATATTATTTTGCACCAAAGGGCAAGTAACGTTATTTCCCTTTATATAAATTATTATTCGCTTCTCGTGATAAGTTGCGACAACCGTCCTCGTTTGTTGTAGTTTCTATTGTTATGGATTCTTAATCTTACGTCGCACACAATGCACGATGTACTAGGCCCATGCTCCTAATTAGTGTACTGTGGCTCGGTCGCGAAAAGAGCCTGGTCGCTTTTCACAAACTTCAACAGATTGTAGACAATCGAGGATTCGAGCAA
>JAOWCC010000577.1:147022502-147147639 GCA_030867875.1 Actinernus sp. WN-2022 | reverse complement strand
TAAGACAGGGCTAATGCATGCATATGGCTCTAATTAATGGCAGACGTCCTGTCAGATTGCATGTGCTCTAATGGCATGTACATGTACATAAGTTAAGCAGTGTCCCAGAAATAATTATTAATGAGAATGAGACCACCTTTTGGAAAATCTGGTTAGATATTGGCCACAAATGATGATATTTTATATACCGCCTATTACCTGGCCCGTACATTAATTGTTTGTACCTGATACAGATGTCCAGTCCTCGATTGGCAGATTTGCAAGCATTATCTAACTTGATTTTCCAAAAGGTGGTCACCATCACACTGGATTGATCAGACATTTCAGACTAGCTCCCAGGCTCCTGGAAATCAGTAAAAATGCTGGTTAAGGAGCGTAGGTGACACCGCCCATACCCAGGGCTTGGTGCACAACCCGTCCACCCGATCCTGTATATATATATTTCCCCCACCCTTCCTGGATATATATTGGCGTTAAAGCTTAATGACATAATAATTATATTATGGCCTTATAGCTCTAAGACAGGGCTAATGCATGCATATGGCTCTAATTAATGGCAGACGTCCTGTCAGATTGCATGTGCTCTAATGGCATGTACATGTACATAAGTTAAGCAGTGTCCCAGAAATAATTATTAATGAGAATGAGACCACCTTTTGGAAAATCTGGTTAGATATTGGCCACAAATGATGATATTTTATATACCGCCTATTACCTGGCCCGTACATTAATTGTTTGTACCTGATACAGATGTCCAGTCCTCGATTGGCAGATTTGCAAGCATTATCTAACTTGATTTTCCAAAAGGTGGTCACCATCACACTGGATTGATCAGACATTTCAGACTAGCTCCCAGGCTCCTGGAAATCAGTAAAAATGCTGGTTAAGGAGCGTAGGTGACACCGCCCATACCCAGGGCTTGGTGCACAACCCGTCCACCCGATCCTGTATATATATATTTCCCCCACCCTTCCTGGATATATATTGGCGTTAAAGCTTAATGACATAATAATTATATTATGGCCTTATAGCTCTAAGACAGGGCTAATGCATGCATATGGCTCTAATTAATGGCAGACGTCCTGTCAGATTGCATGTGCTCTAATGGCATGTACATGTACATAAGTTAAGCAGTGTCCCAGAAATAATTATTAATGAGAATGAGACCACCTTTTGGAAAATCTGGTTAGATATTGGCCACAAATGATGATATTTTATATACCGCCTATTACCTGGCCCGTACATTAATTGTTTGTACCTGATACAGATGTCCAGTCCTCGATTGGCAGATTTGCAAGCATTATCTAACTTGATTTTCCAAAAGGTGGTCACCATCACACTGGATTGATCAGACATTTCAGACTAGCTCCCAGGCTCCTGGAAATCAGTAAAAATGCTGGTTAAGGAGCGTAGGTGACACCGCCCATACCCAGGGCTTGGTGCACAACCCGTCCACCCGATCCTGTATATATATATTTCCCCCACCCTTCCTGGATATATATTGGCGTTAAAGCTTAATGACATAATAATTATATTATGGCCTTATAGCTCTAAGACAGGGCTAATGCATGCATATGGCTCTAATTAATGGCAGACGTCCTGTCAGATTGCATGTGCTCTAATGGCATGTACATGTACATAAGTTAAGCAGTGTCCCAGAAATAATTATTAATGAGAATGAGACCACCTTTTGGAAAATCTGGTTAGATATTGGCCACAAATGATGATATTTTATATACCGCCTATTACCTGGCCCGTACATTAATTGTTTGTACCTGATACAGATGTCCAGTCCTCGATTGGCAGATTTGCAAGCATTATCTAACTTGATTTTCCAAAAGGTGGTCACCATCACACTGGATTGATCAGACATTTCAGACTAGCTCCCAGGCTCCTGGAAATCAGTAAAAATGCTGGTTAAGGAGCGTAGGTGACACCGCCCATACCCAGGGCTTGGTGCACAACCCGTCCACCCGATCCTGTATATATATATTTCCCCCACCCTTCCTGGATATATATTGGCGTTAAAGCTTAATGACATAATAATTATATTATGGCCTTATAGCTCTAAGACAGGGCTAATGCATGCATATGGCTCTAATTAATGGCAGACGTCCTGTCAGATTGCATGTGCTCTAATGGCATGTACATGTACATAAGTTAAGCAGTGTCCCAGAAATAATTATTAATGAGAATGAGACCACCTTTTGGAAAATCTGGTTAGATATTGGCCACAAATGATGATATTTTATATACCGCCTATTACCTGGCCCGTACATTAATTGTTTGTACCTGATACAGATGTCCAGTCCTCGATTGGCAGATTTGCAAGCATTATCTAACTTGATTTTCCAAAAGGTGGTCACCATCACACTGGATTGATCAGACATTTCAGACTAGCTCCCAGGCTCCTGGAAATCAGTAAAAATGCTGGTTAAGGAGCGTAGGTGACACCGCCCATACCCAGGGCTTGGTGCACAACCCGTCCACCCGATCCTGTATATATATATTTCCCCCACCCTTCCTGGATATATATTGGCGTTAAAGCTTAATGACATAATAATTATATTATGGCCTTATAGCTCTAAGACAGGGCTAATGCATGCATATGGCTCTAATTAATGGCAGACGTCCTGTCAGATTGCATGTGCTCTAATGGCATGTACATGTACATAAGTTAAGCAGTGTCCCAGAAATAATTATTAATGAGAATGAGACCACCTTTTGGAAAATCTGGTTAGATATTGGCCACAAATGATGATATTTTATATACCGCCTATTACCTGGCCCGTACATTAATTGTTTGTACCTGATACAGATGTCCAGTCCTCGATTGGCAGATTTGCAAGCATTATCTAACTTGATTTTCCAAAAGGTGGTCACCATCACACTGGATTGATCAGACATTTCAGACTAGCTCCCAGGCTCCTGGAAATCAGTAAAAATGCTGGTTAAGGAGCGTAGGTGACACCGCCCATACCCAGGGCTTGGTGCACAACCCGTCCACCCGATCCTGTATATATATATTTCCCCCACCCTTCCTGGATATATATTGGCGTTAAAGCTTAATGACATAATAATTATATTATGGCCTTATAGCTCTAAGACAGGGCTAATGCATGCATATGGCTCTAATTAATGGCAGACGTCCTGTCAGATTGCATGTGCTCTAATGGCATGTACATGTACATAAGTTAAGCAGTGTCCCAGAAATAATTATTAATGAGAATGAGACCACCTTTTGGAAAATCTGGTTAGATATTGGCCACAAATGATGATATTTTATATACCGCCTATTACCTGGCCCGTACATTAATTGTTTGTACCTGATACAGATGTCCAGTCCTCGATTGGCAGATTTGCAAGCATTATCTAACTTGATTTTCCAAAAGGTGGTCACCATCACACTGGATTGATCAGACATTTCAGACTAGCTCCCAGGCTCCTGGAAATCAGTAAAAATGCTGGTTAAGGAGCGTAGGTGACACCGCCCATACCCAGGGCTTGGTGCACAACCCGTCCACCCGATCCTGTATATATATATTTCCCCCACCCTTCCTGGATATATATTGGCGTTAAAGCTTAATGACATAATAATTATATTATGGCCTTATAGCTCTAAGACAGGGCTAATGCATGCATATGGCTCTAATTAATGGCAGACGTCCTGTCAGATTGCATGTGCTCTAATGGCATGTACATGTACATAAGTTAAGCAGTGTCCCAGAAATAATTATTAATGAGAATGAGACCACCTTTTGGAAAATCTGGTTAGATATTGGCCACAAATGATGATATTTTATATACCGCCTATTACCTGGCCCGTACATTAATTGTTTGTACCTGATACAGATGTCCAGTCCTCGATTGGCAGATTTGCAAGCATTATCTAACTTGATTTTCCAAAAGGTGGTCACCATCACACTGGATTGATCAGACATTTCAGACTAGCTCCCAGGCTCCTGGAAATCAGTAAAAATGCTGGTTAAGGAGCGTAGGTGACACCGCCCATACCCAGGGCTTGGTGCACAACCCGTCCACCCGATCCTGTATATATATATTTCCCCCACCCTTCCTGGATATATATTGGCGTTAAAGCTTAATGACATAATAATTATATTATGGCCTTATAGCTCTAAGACAGGGCTAATGCATGCATATGGCTCTAATTAATGGCAGACGTCCTGTCAGATTGCATGTGCTCTAATGGCATGTACATGTACATAAGTTAAGCAGTGTCCCAGAAATAATTATTAATGAGAATGAGACCACCTTTTGGAAAATCTGGTTAGATATTGGCCACAAATGATGATATTTTATATACCGCCTATTACCTGGCCCGTACATTAATTGTTTGTACCTGATACAGATGTCCAGTCCTCGATTGGCAGATTTGCAAGCATTATCTAACTTGATTTTCCAAAAGGTGGTCACCATCACACTGGATTGATCAGACATTTCAGACTAGCTCCCAGGCTCCTGGAAATCAGTAAAAATGCTGGTTAAGGAGCGTAGGTGACACCGCCCATACCCAGGGCTTGGTGCACAACCCGTCCACCCGATCCTGTATATATATATTTCCCCCACCCTTCCTGGATATATATTGGCGTTAAAGCTTAATGACATAATAATTATATTATGGCCTTATAGCTCTAAGACAGGGCTAATGCATGCATATGGCTCTAATTAATGGCAGACGTCCTGTCAGATTGCATGTGCTCTAATGGCATGTACATGTACATAAGTTAAGCAGTGTCCCAGAAATAATTATTAATGAGAATGAGACCACCTTTTGGAAAATCTGGTTAGATATTGGCCACAAATGATGATATTTTATATACCGCCTATTACCTGGCCCGTACATTAATTGTTTGTACCTGATACAGATGTCCAGTCCTCGATTGGCAGATTTGCAAGCATTATCTAACTTGATTTTCCAAAAGGTGGTCACCATCACACTGGATTGATCAGACATTTCAGACTAGCTCCCAGGCTCCTGGAAATCAGTAAAAATGCTGGTTAAGGAGCGTAGGTGACACCGCCCATACCCAGGGCTTGGTGCACAACCCGTCCACCCGATCCTGTATATATATATTTCCCCCACCCTTCCTGGATATATATTGGCGTTAAAGCTTAATGACATAATAATTATATTATGGCCTTATAGCTCTAAGACAGGGCTAATGCATGCATATGGCTCTAATTAATGGCAGACGTCCTGTCAGATTGCATGTGCTCTAATGGCATGTACATGTACATAAGTTAAGCAGTGTCCCAGAAATAATTATTAATGAGAATGAGACCACCTTTTGGAAAATCTGGTTAGATATTGGCCACAAATGATGATATTTTATATACCGCCTATTACCTGGCCCGTACATTAATTGTTTGTACCTGATACAGATGTCCAGTCCTCGATTGGCAGATTTGCAAGCATTATCTAACTTGATTTTCCAAAAGGTGGTCACCATCACACTGGATTGATCAGACATTTCAGACTAGCTCCCAGGCTCCTGGAAATCAGTAAAAATGCTGGTTAAGGAGCGTAGGTGACACCGCCCATACCCAGGGCTTGGTGCACAACCCGTCCACCCGATCCTGTATATATATATTTCCCCCACCCTTCCTGGATATATATTGGCGTTAAAGCTTAATGACATAATAATTATATTATGGCCTTATAGCTCTAAGACAGGGCTAATGCATGCATATGGCTCTAATTAATGGCAGACGTCCTGTCAGATTGCATGTGCTCTAATGGCATGTACATGTACATAAGTTAAGCAGTGTCCCAGAAATAATTATTAATGAGAATGAGACCACCTTTTGGAAAATCTGGTTAGATATTGGCCACAAATGATGATATTTTATATACCGCCTATTACCTGGCCCGTACATTAATTGTTTGTACCTGATACAGATGTCCAGTCCTCGATTGGCAGATTTGCAAGCATTATCTAACTTGATTTTCCAAAAGGTGGTCACCATCACACTGGATTGATCAGACATTTCAGACTAGCTCCCAGGCTCCTGGAAATCAGTAAAAATGCTGGTTAAGGAGCGTAGGTGACACCGCCCATACCCAGGGCTTGGTGCACAACCCGTCCACCCGATCCTGTATATATATATTTCCCCCACCCTTCCTGGATATATATTGGCGTTAAAGCTTAATGACATAATAATTATATTATGGCCTTATAGCTCTAAGACAGGGCTAATGCATGCATATGGCTCTAATTAATGGCAGACGTCCTGTCAGATTGCATGTGCTCTAATGGCATGTACATGTACATAAGTTAAGCAGTGTCCCAGAAATAATTATTAATGAGAATGAGACCACCTTTTGGAAAATCTGGTTAGATATTGGCCACAAATGATGATATTTTATATACCGCCTATTACCTGGCCCGTACATTAATTGTTTGTACCTGATACAGATGTCCAGTCCTCGATTGGCAGATTTGCAAGCATTATCTAACTTGATTTTCCAAAAGGTGGTCACCATCACACTGGATTGATCAGACATTTCAGACTAGCTCCCAGGCTCCTGGAAATCAGTAAAAATGCTGGTTAAGGAGCGTAGGTGACACCGCCCATACCCAGGGCTTGGTGCACAACCCGTCCACCCGATCCTGTATATATATATTTCCCCCACCCTTCCTGGATATATATTGGCGTTAAAGCTTAATGACATAATAATTATATTATGGCCTTATAGCTCTAAGACAGGGCTAATGCATGCATATGGCTCTAATTAATGGCAGACGTCCTGTCAGATTGCATGTGCTCTAATGGCATGTACATGTACATAAGTTAAGCAGTGTCCCAGAAATAATTATTAATGAGAATGAGACCACCTTTTGGAAAATCTGGTTAGATATTGGCCACAAATGATGATATTTTATATACCGCCTATTACCTGGCCCGTACATTAATTGTTTGTACCTGATACAGATGTCCAGTCCTCGATTGGCAGATTTGCAAGCATTATCTAACTTGATTTTCCAAAAGGTGGTCACCATCACACTGGATTGATCAGACATTTCAGACTAGCTCCCAGGCTCCTGGAAATCAGTAAAAATGCTGGTTAAGGAGCGTAGGTGACACCGCCCATACCCAGGGCTTGGTGCACAACCCGTCCACCCGATCCTGTATATATATATTTCCCCCACCCTTCCTGGATATATATTGGCGTTAAAGCTTAATGACATAATAATTATATTATGGCCTTATAGCTCTAAGACAGGGCTAATGCATGCATATGGCTCTAATTAATGGCAGACGTCCTGTCAGATTGCATGTGCTCTAATGGCATGTACATGTACATAAGTTAAGCAGTGTCCCAGAAATAATTATTAATGAGAATGAGACCACCTTTTGGAAAATCTGGTTAGATATTGGCCACAAATGATGATATTTTATATACCGCCTATTACCTGGCCCGTACATTAATTGTTTGTACCTGATACAGATGTCCAGTCCTCGATTGGCAGATTTGCAAGCATTATCTAACTTGATTTTCCAAAAGGTGGTCACCATCACACTGGATTGATCAGACATTTCAGACTAGCTCCCAGGCTCCTGGAAATCAGTAAAAATGCTGGTTAAGGAGCGTAGGTGACACCGCCCATACCCAGGGCTTGGTGCACAACCCGTCCACCCGATCCTGTATATATATATTTCCCCCACCCTTCCTGGATATATATTGGCGTTAAAGCTTAATGACATAATAATTATATTATGGCCTTATAGCTCTAAGACAGGGCTAATGCATGCATATGGCTCTAATTAATGGCAGACGTCCTGTCAGATTGCATGTGCTCTAATGGCATGTACATGTACATAAGTTAAGCAGTGTCCCAGAAATAATTATTAATGAGAATGAGACCACCTTTTGGAAAATCTGGTTAGATATTGGCCACAAATGATGATATTTTATATACCGCCTATTACCTGGCCCGTACATTAATTGTTTGTACCTGATACAGATGTCCAGTCCTCGATTGGCAGATTTGCAAGCATTATCTAACTTGATTTTCCAAAAGGTGGTCACCATCACACTGGATTGATCAGACATTTCAGACTAGCTCCCAGGCTCCTGGAAATCAGTAAAAATGCTGGTTAAGGAGCGTAGGTGACACCGCCCATACCCAGGGCTTGGTGCACAACCCGTCCACCCGATCCTGTATATATATATTTCCCCCACCCTTCCTGGATATATATTGGCGTTAAAGCTTAATGACATAATAATTATATTATGGCCTTATAGCTCTAAGACAGGGCTAATGCATGCATATGGCTCTAATTAATGGCAGACGTCCTGTCAGATTGCATGTGCTCTAATGGCATGTACATGTACATAAGTTAAGCAGTGTCCCAGAAATAATTATTAATGAGAATGAGACCACCTTTTGGAAAATCTGGTTAGATATTGGCCACAAATGATGATATTTTATATACCGCCTATTACCTGGCCCGTACATTAATTGTTTGTACCTGATACAGATGTCCAGTCCTCGATTGGCAGATTTGCAAGCATTATCTAACTTGATTTTCCAAAAGGTGGTCACCATCACACTGGATTGATCAGACATTTCAGACTAGCTCCCAGGCTCCTGGAAATCAGTAAAAATGCTGGTTAAGGAGCGTAGGTGACACCGCCCATACCCAGGGCTTGGTGCACAACCCGTCCACCCGATCCTGTATATATATATTTCCCCCACCCTTCCTGGATATATATTGGCGTTAAAGCTTAATGACATAATAATTATATTATGGCCTTATAGCTCTAAGACAGGGCTAATGCATGCATATGGCTCTAATTAATGGCAGACGTCCTGTCAGATTGCATGTGCTCTAATGGCATGTACATGTACATAAGTTAAGCAGTGTCCCAGAAATAATTATTAATGAGAATGAGACCACCTTTTGGAAAATCTGGTTAGATATTGGCCACAAATGATGATATTTTATATACCGCCTATTACCTGGCCCGTACATTAATTGTTTGTACCTGATACAGATGTCCAGTCCTCGATTGGCAGATTTGCAAGCATTATCTAACTTGATTTTCCAAAAGGTGGTCACCATCACACTGGATTGATCAGACATTTCAGACTAGCTCCCAGGCTCCTGGAAATCAGTAAAAATGCTGGTTAAGGAGCGTAGGTGACACCGCCCATACCCAGGGCTTGGTGCACAACCCGTCCACCCGATCCTGTATATATATATTTCCCCCACCCTTCCTGGATATATATTGGCGTTAAAGCTTAATGACATAATAATTATATTATGGCCTTATAGCTCTAAGACAGGGCTAATGCATGCATATGGCTCTAATTAATGGCAGACGTCCTGTCAGATTGCATGTGCTCTAATGGCATGTACATGTACATAAGTTAAGCAGTGTCCCAGAAATAATTATTAATGAGAATGAGACCACCTTTTGGAAAATCTGGTTAGATATTGGCCACAAATGATGATATTTTATATACCGCCTATTACCTGGCCCGTACATTAATTGTTTGTACCTGATACAGATGTCCAGTCCTCGATTGGCAGATTTGCAAGCATTATCTAACTTGATTTTCCAAAAGGTGGTCACCATCACACTGGATTGATCAGACATTTCAGACTAGCTCCCAGGCTCCTGGAAATCAGTAAAAATGCTGGTTAAGGAGCGTAGGTGACACCGCCCATACCCAGGGCTTGGTGCACAACCCGTCCACCCGATCCTGTATATATATATTTCCCCCACCCTTCCTGGATATATATTGGCGTTAAAGCTTAATGACATAATAATTATATTATGGCCTTATAGCTCTAAGACAGGGCTAATGCATGCATATGGCTCTAATTAATGGCAGACGTCCTGTCAGATTGCATGTGCTCTAATGGCATGTACATGTACATAAGTTAAGCAGTGTCCCAGAAATAATTATTAATGAGAATGAGACCACCTTTTGGAAAATCTGGTTAGATATTGGCCACAAATGATGATATTTTATATACCGCCTATTACCTGGCCCGTACATTAATTGTTTGTACCTGATACAGATGTCCAGTCCTCGATTGGCAGATTTGCAAGCATTATCTAACTTGATTTTCCAAAAGGTGGTCACCATCACACTGGATTGATCAGACATTTCAGACTAGCTCCCAGGCTCCTGGAAATCAGTAAAAATGCTGGTTAAGGAGCGTAGGTGACACCGCCCATACCCAGGGCTTGGTGCACAACCCGTCCACCCGATCCTGTATATATATATTTCCCCCACCCTTCCTGGATATATATTGGCGTTAAAGCTTAATGACATAATAATTATATTATGGCCTTATAGCTCTAAGACAGGGCTAATGCATGCATATGGCTCTAATTAATGGCAGACGTCCTGTCAGATTGCATGTGCTCTAATGGCATGTACATGTACATAAGTTAAGCAGTGTCCCAGAAATAATTATTAATGAGAATGAGACCACCTTTTGGAAAATCTGGTTAGATATTGGCCACAAATGATGATATTTTATATACCGCCTATTACCTGGCCCGTACATTAATTGTTTGTACCTGATACAGATGTCCAGTCCTCGATTGGCAGATTTGCAAGCATTATCTAACTTGATTTTCCAAAAGGTGGTCACCATCACACTGGATTGATCAGACATTTCAGACTAGCTCCCAGGCTCCTGGAAATCAGTAAAAATGCTGGTTAAGGAGCGTAGGTGACACCGCCCATACCCAGGGCTTGGTGCACAACCCGTCCACCCGATCCTGTATATATATATTTCCCCCACCCTTCCTGGATATATATTGGCGTTAAAGCTTAATGACATAATAATTATATTATGGCCTTATAGCTCTAAGACAGGGCTAATGCATGCATATGGCTCTAATTAATGGCAGACGTCCTGTCAGATTGCATGTGCTCTAATGGCATGTACATGTACATAAGTTAAGCAGTGTCCCAGAAATAATTATTAATGAGAATGAGACCACCTTTTGGAAAATCTGGTTAGATATTGGCCACAAATGATGATATTTTATATACCGCCTATTACCTGGCCCGTACATTAATTGTTTGTACCTGATACAGATGTCCAGTCCTCGATTGGCAGATTTGCAAGCATTATCTAACTTGATTTTCCAAAAGGTGGTCACCATCACACTGGATTGATCAGACATTTCAGACTAGCTCCCAGGCTCCTGGAAATCAGTAAAAATGCTGGTTAAGGAGCGTAGGTGACACCGCCCATACCCAGGGCTTGGTGCACAACCCGTCCACCCGATCCTGTATATATATATTTCCCCCACCCTTCCTGGATATATATTGGCGTTAAAGCTTAATGACATAATAATTATATTATGGCCTTATAGCTCTAAGACAGGGCTAATGCATGCATATGGCTCTAATTAATGGCAGACGTCCTGTCAGATTGCATGTGCTCTAATGGCATGTACATGTACATAAGTTAAGCAGTGTCCCAGAAATAATTATTAATGAGAATGAGACCACCTTTTGGAAAATCTGGTTAGATATTGGCCACAAATGATGATATTTTATATACCGCCTATTACCTGGCCCGTACATTAATTGTTTGTACCTGATACAGATGTCCAGTCCTCGATTGGCAGATTTGCAAGCATTATCTAACTTGATTTTCCAAAAGGTGGTCACCATCACACTGGATTGATCAGACATTTCAGACTAGCTCCCAGGCTCCTGGAAATCAGTAAAAATGCTGGTTAAGGAGCGTAGGTGACACCGCCCATACCCAGGGCTTGGTGCACAACCCGTCCACCCGATCCTGTATATATATATTTCCCCCACCCTTCCTGGATATATATTGGCGTTAAAGCTTAATGACATAATAATTATATTATGGCCTTATAGCTCTAAGACAGGGCTAATGCATGCATATGGCTCTAATTAATGGCAGACGTCCTGTCAGATTGCATGTGCTCTAATGGCATGTACATGTACATAAGTTAAGCAGTGTCCCAGAAATAATTATTAATGAGAATGAGACCACCTTTTGGAAAATCTGGTTAGATATTGGCCACAAATGATGATATTTTATATACCGCCTATTACCTGGCCCGTACATTAATTGTTTGTACCTGATACAGATGTCCAGTCCTCGATTGGCAGATTTGCAAGCATTATCTAACTTGATTTTCCAAAAGGTGGTCACCATCACACTGGATTGATCAGACATTTCAGACTAGCTCCCAGGCTCCTGGAAATCAGTAAAAATGCTGGTTAAGGAGCGTAGGTGACACCGCCCATACCCAGGGCTTGGTGCACAACCCGTCCACCCGATCCTGTATATATATATTTCCCCCACCCTTCCTGGATATATATTGGCGTTAAAGCTTAATGACATAATAATTATATTATGGCCTTATAGCTCTAAGACAGGGCTAATGCATGCATATGGCTCTAATTAATGGCAGACGTCCTGTCAGATTGCATGTGCTCTAATGGCATGTACATGTACATAAGTTAAGCAGTGTCCCAGAAATAATTATTAATGAGAATGAGACCACCTTTTGGAAAATCTGGTTAGATATTGGCCACAAATGATGATATTTTATATACCGCCTATTACCTGGCCCGTACATTAATTGTTTGTACCTGATACAGATGTCCAGTCCTCGATTGGCAGATTTGCAAGCATTATCTAACTTGATTTTCCAAAAGGTGGTCACCATCACACTGGATTGATCAGACATTTCAGACTAGCTCCCAGGCTCCTGGAAATCAGTAAAAATGCTGGTTAAGGAGCGTAGGTGACACCGCCCATACCCAGGGCTTGGTGCACAACCCGTCCACCCGATCCTGTATATATATATTTCCCCCACCCTTCCTGGATATATATTGGCGTTAAAGCTTAATGACATAATAATTATATTATGGCCTTATAGCTCTAAGACAGGGCTAATGCATGCATATGGCTCTAATTAATGGCAGACGTCCTGTCAGATTGCATGTGCTCTAATGGCATGTACATGTACATAAGTTAAGCAGTGTCCCAGAAATAATTATTAATGAGAATGAGACCACCTTTTGGAAAATCTGGTTAGATATTGGCCACAAATGATGATATTTTATATACCGCCTATTACCTGGCCCGTACATTAATTGTTTGTACCTGATACAGATGTCCAGTCCTCGATTGGCAGATTTGCAAGCATTATCTAACTTGATTTTCCAAAAGGTGGTCACCATCACACTGGATTGATCAGACATTTCAGACTAGCTCCCAGGCTCCTGGAAATCAGTAAAAATGCTGGTTAAGGAGCGTAGGTGACACCGCCCATACCCAGGGCTTGGTGCACAACCCGTCCACCCGATCCTGTATATATATATTTCCCCCACCCTTCCTGGATATATATTGGCGTTAAAGCTTAATGACATAATAATTATATTATGGCCTTATAGCTCTAAGACAGGGCTAATGCATGCATATGGCTCTAATTAATGGCAGACGTCCTGTCAGATTGCATGTGCTCTAATGGCATGTACATGTACATAAGTTAAGCAGTGTCCCAGAAATAATTATTAATGAGAATGAGACCACCTTTTGGAAAATCTGGTTAGATATTGGCCACAAATGATGATATTTTATATACCGCCTATTACCTGGCCCGTACATTAATTGTTTGTACCTGATACAGATGTCCAGTCCTCGATTGGCAGATTTGCAAGCATTATCTAACTTGATTTTCCAAAAGGTGGTCACCATCACACTGGATTGATCAGACATTTCAGACTAGCTCCCAGGCTCCTGGAAATCAGTAAAAATGCTGGTTAAGGAGCGTAGGTGACACCGCCCATACCCAGGGCTTGGTGCACAACCCGTCCACCCGATCCTGTATATATATATTTCCCCCACCCTTCCTGGATATATATTGGCGTTAAAGCTTAATGACATAATAATTATATTATGGCCTTATAGCTCTAAGACAGGGCTAATGCATGCATATGGCTCTAATTAATGGCAGACGTCCTGTCAGATTGCATGTGCTCTAATGGCATGTACATGTACATAAGTTAAGCAGTGTCCCAGAAATAATTATTAATGAGAATGAGACCACCTTTTGGAAAATCTGGTTAGATATTGGCCACAAATGATGATATTTTATATACCGCCTATTACCTGGCCCGTACATTAATTGTTTGTACCTGATACAGATGTCCAGTCCTCGATTGGCAGATTTGCAAGCATTATCTAACTTGATTTTCCAAAAGGTGGTCACCATCACACTGGATTGATCAGACATTTCAGACTAGCTCCCAGGCTCCTGGAAATCAGTAAAAATGCTGGTTAAGGAGCGTAGGTGACACCGCCCATACCCAGGGCTTGGTGCACAACCCGTCCACCCGATCCTGTATATATATATTTCCCCCACCCTTCCTGGATATATATTGGCGTTAAAGCTTAATGACATAATAATTATATTATGGCCTTATAGCTCTAAGACAGGGCTAATGCATGCATATGGCTCTAATTAATGGCAGACGTCCTGTCAGATTGCATGTGCTCTAATGGCATGTACATGTACATAAGTTAAGCAGTGTCCCAGAAATAATTATTAATGAGAATGAGACCACCTTTTGGAAAATCTGGTTAGATATATATGTAGACAGTTCGGTTTTAGCTTGTTGCGTTCGCCCCATCAGTCTCTCAAAGAGTTTGCAAATCCTCCGAAATACATACATTTAATACCGCAGTCAGGTGCCACACAAGCGGCTGCTTCCTTTCTTAAAAGAATTAAGCTCGCATAAAGATAAATACAAGATCGAAAAAATCTCTAAACTTCAAAGAAAACTCCGATGGAGACAATGTTTTGTCTGGAACTCGATATTGAAGAACTCGTGGACAAACAAACTACGAGTGCAAACGGTACACAGGTAAATGTTGTGATCGTCTTTCTCTGACAACTCGAAGTCCATCTTAGTGAATGTTTGCCGAAAGAAATGGATGACCGTTGCATAAATGTATTGAGGCGGATTTCTGATTATTTCCTAGTTCAACGGCCGTGAAGTCAATAGCCGGATTGCATCTCTGCAATTTGGTCGACAACAATACTTTTCAGTGGCGAATTAAATCACGGTTCGTTGTCAAGTTATCTTTACCGTACATATCATACTCTTTCCAAACCTGTCGAAAGCACAGCCAGAACGGCAGGTTTAAAGTACAGGTCACAATTCTCAGGTCAGGTTGTTAAATTCTAAGACAAATTGAAGGCTCTGTATACTAGCTTCCTCCTGCTCGGTTTTCAAAGTACCTTTACCCATCCGCGGAGAAAGAACGAGCAGCTGTGTTCTCTCTAGAAAACCTCTGGAACCAGGGTACAAGTCACCTTAGTCTTCAAAAAAGACAAAGCCTTTTGTATTATTCGCCATATTTTATCAACTGCAAGCTCACTACACAACTCTTATCATAGTTACGCCGCTTCGCAGGCTACACTTATTCCTTTCAGTTCTTGCCGCGATAAGCTTTGATTGACACCGTTTCAGCCAATCATATACCCCGTCCGCTGGTGGACGGGATCTAACTTTTGTACTCAGAAATAGTCCAGTCATTCTATGAAAAAATAGGGGTCAACCCACCACTAATTGCAACAGAAGGTATCTCAACGATTTTGGGTCCAGAAATACTTCATGTATAACATATCAAAAGTCCTACAAAATCCTAATACGGAAAACGGTCAAAATCGGGTTTATTTATGAAGAGTTCGCCAGTAATTTTGCACGGCATCAAAACGAGGCTCTGTTAAGTACCTCTTGAAGTTTGAAGGTATTTCGAGTTGAGTAAGCAGAAAAAACTGGCTATTTACATGTAATTGATAAAAAACAGTAATATGCATCCATGTATTAATACAAATCCGTGTAATTATATAGTACTTTTATTTATTCAGCGGAAATCGAGATATTTGTTATACTGAAGGGTACCTATAGTAATGTATAGTAAACTTTGTTTTTCCTTGTGATTAATTTGTGAGTTATATACATTGTATATATTTTAAATCATGGCTGATTTATTAGAATATAAACTTTAGAAGTTAATCAGAACTGTACAGAAACAATATTTAGTAAAGAATTACAAATAAACCTAAAAGCATGCCGCGAAACAAGAGTCGGGGGTTTGTCGCGGCATGTCCATTTTGTTGATTTTTGTATGTTCCGTTCCTGCAGTCTAGTAAAACACGAGTGAGATCTACAACAGCATTATCAACCCTGAAGAAAATTGTCATTGTTTTCCCGGCTTTAAACACATTCTTTGCAGGTAAGCATTGGATATCGCTTAGTCTATAATAAATAATAATCACTTTGAGCAATAACATTTAAGCGGCAATGCGAAATTCGGTGCGTTTTCCCAGCTGACATGTGCACGAGCCAAGCGTAGCTTACAGTAATTTAAAACTTGTTTGGATGAAAAACGTGATAAAATTATGAATTTTGCACAAATAATAATTGTATTTTGTGCATAATCAATTGGTTTCAGAAAATAATCTAACCACTGATCGCCTATTTCCATGCCAGTGACGTTCATCAGCTAATACTGTGTTTGTGTGTTGAATTTAGCTTGCAATGGTGCGTCTCGTTGAAATTGATAATTTCTAGTATATATTTTCAAGAGGTAAAACGAATTGATACTTAATGCTCAAAACGACAATATTGAGACCACATTTTTTCTCGAATACTTTTCATATTTATTTAGTCATGGACAATAATTTCAATTACCCGCTATAAATACTTGAATTAGCGCTTTCGGATATATGCAGCCTTCTTATCGCCCGTGCCCCGCCCCATAGTTTTTATTTTTATTTTTTTGCTCACAATATCAATACAAAAAAAACAAATTCGAGGATTCAAGGCCGTATCTTTGAATAATGAAACCCGCCCGCCTTTTAAAGTGTCGCACCCCCAAAACTAGTCATATGAATTTGAATAAACAACTTGAAATTGCATTATTTTTATTTGTTAGATACTACTTTCCATACAGCTCCAGCCAGCGCATGCAAATGATGATGTTTGTGTGATATGTAGTAAGCCATGTGATTCGTTGGACGCAGTAGCTCTCGGAAAAAGGGAAGTGAGGGAATTAATCGGGCTAGCGCAGAGCGCGATGACGAAATTGTTACTGTTCCTGGACAAAAGGTTCACAAAGAATGCCGCCGAGTTTATTGCCGCCCTCAGAATGTTGTGCGCGCGACGAAACTGGGTGACCCACCTTCCATTCCAAATAAACGCCGCTCATTAGTACGTACAGCTGCAAAGTCATTCAGCTTCCAAACCCATTATTTGTACTTTTCAATAAGGAAAAAAAAGGATCAAGAGAAGCTAATAGGGTCACGACGATAGAAACAAAAGAGGCAGTACTTAATGTTTGCTCGGAGAGGGGGAATACATGGGCTGAATGTGTCCGAGCCAGACTGCTAACTGTACATGACCGTCCTGCTGCAGACGCAATTTATCATTAATGTTGTAGCGTTAATTTCCGTATTGGAAAACAAATCCCAAAGGCTTATGTCACATTATTGGAACTTGCAAACAAAAAAAGCGGAAAACTGGCCGACCGCAAGGCAAGGAAAAACACGACGCATTTTTAGCAGTGGTTGATTACCTAAAGCAGAATGACGAGGAGCAACTCACTATCGGCGATCTCTGTGATAAAATGGACGAGTACTTTGAAGATTCCGAAAGCTCAGCATACGGGCACACGCACATGAAGGACATGCTAATGGCGCATTTCGAAAATCAAATCATCATAACGGAACTAAATGGTCGACCAAAGGTTGTCACTCTTAAGCCCACGGCGGATATTATTCTCCAAGACTTCCATTCGCAATCGTTTGATGAAGACCCGGAAGCAGAAAAAATGAGCATTATCCAGACCGCGGCCAAATTAATAAAGAATGACATCAAGAGCACCACAATGTCAAGGGAGGTATACCCGGAGATCGACACCGATGTCGACAAGTATGTGGAGCTTATACCACACTCGCTGAAAGTGTTATTCTTGAGAACATTATGGCTAGAAAAGACCGTTTCAAGTTAGCATCGATAGGACATCCTATAATGCAGGCGGCGCGCCCTTGAGTTCTTATCGTGCCACTTCAAATTGGACTTGCCGTTCAACTGCACCATAGTTTTGCCTCCCGGTTTTTAATGACTCCTTGAATAGCCACGGATTTTGCTCATCGTTCAATGAAGTACAGCAGTTCAGCAGGAATGCTTCAGTAGACCAAGCCACGGACATTCCTTCTTTCAATGCGGGAAAGTTTATTCAATACGCAGCGGATAATGTTGACCATAACGTTAGAACACTTGATGGAAAAAATAGCTTTCATGGTATGGGAATGATTGCAACCGGTGATGACGGATATGCCACCAGCGCCAGAGAGCCTACTGCAAATAGTGAGGTTCAACTGTGCATCCGGATGTAGCACAGCCTAGAATGTTCGCAGACTTGTGGCCAGTGCAAAGGTTCTAGCTGAACAAACTCCTCTGTCCTGACTGAAGAAAATGACAGTGACGACGAGTAGAAGTCTGTGAAGCCTCCGTATCACGATTCTCAAAATGGACGTTTTTCTCATATTTTACTAGAATCACACCCGAAAACAAATGTGGTACATTTTGCACGTATGCATATTCATGAAATTGTCATGAGTCTGATGTTTGTTGGTGCACCATGACCACAAGTTAATCATAAGAATAAAACAAACAATTCTTCTATTCCAATTATTAATGTCTTTTGAGCTTTTGGGTATTAATGTGACACTCGCATAAATGCATGAGCTTATACGTGAATCCGGCCGGTCACACGATTACACTTATCAGTGTTAACTGATTAAATGGCTTAGTTGTACCTCTCTTAACACAAATCCATTCAAATTCGGGAAATTTTAAGGTTTCAACGAGCAAAATAACACTACTTCCGGTTTCAGCCTCGTTTTCATGCTGCAGCACAGCGCGAGTAGCAATTATGTCAATTTTGAGGGCTTTCCCGTACAGGACTTTAGTAGGACTTTTAGTATGTTAATCAAAGCAGTTGTCTGAGCTATATTTTGAAGAGAAACCTTCTGTTGCAATTAGTGGTGGGTTAAACCACAGAATGACTGGACTAAAACCATAGGCTTTCGTGCAGGCGGTCTTTCAGATCTGCTTGTTCTCCCCCACCCCCCTCCCCCCTCCATTTGTCATTCGATCCCAGGTCTCAATCACGCTCGGCCAATATGGCGGCCGCTTCGATGATCCGTTTGCTGCGCGAAAAAACACCCTCCACCGCCTGCAAGCAGGCTATATAACAAAGAAGGTCCCTGAGTTTCCTAACCATTCCACTCTATTAACTATGCTTGGAGCCACTTATACAGTTTGAGTAATAATGTCCTAATGTCCATTAGGGCCTGGGGCATTTGAAGGAGTTTGTGCATGCACTGGGATGCCTCAGGATACTGGGGTACGGTGTGAGTGGGGATTGGCAGAGAGTCTGCATGCATTCTTACATTTGGGCTGTGTCAGGCAAAAAGGGCCCGGACAACATAATATGTAAATATATTTTGAAATTGTACAATGTTTCTTATACTTGTGGTGTGATAACAATATGCACCGCGAGTGCCACATTGGGCTATTGCACTTAATATCTGCACCCCCCCTGTTGAGGACCTTATTTTGAGTTGTACCCTGAAGAATTCCTCTGAAATGAAAAACACCTGAAGAATTCCATGGTTGAAAGTAGTGTTACCCTGAAGAATTGACTTCAACCCCTGAAGAATTGTCCAAATATTCACTTTATCCCCAAAGAATTCCTCTAAATTTGATATGTGCCCCCAAAGAATTCCTCTCTATTTATATGGTATCCCCAAAGAATTCCTTGAAAATTATTTGGTGACCCCTAGAGAATTCCTTGGTCCTCAACAGGGGGGGTGCAGATATTAAGTGCAATAGCCCATTGTGCTACTAACAAGTAATGTTGATTTCACGAAAGTGACAATATTAGTAAAATTGACGATGGAATTAACAATATTTTTATACAAAGGTGTGATCACAATTTTAGCAGGCGAAAATAATTCCTTATCGTCAGACAATTGTTTAAAGTTGTAACTTATACTATTTCGAAAATCATATTATGAGCTACATGTACGGGGAGCAGAATGACTGCAGAAAAGACACTTTTTGGCCAAAAAGTGATCACCTTGTTCATCTTATTTATTTTTTACTCTTTAATGCCAGCAGGCTGGTATAAATGAATGTC
Organism: Actinernus sp. WN-2022; assembly: GCA_030867875.1. NCBI lineage: Eukaryota > Metazoa > Cnidaria > Anthozoa > Actiniaria > Actinernidae > Actinernus > Actinernus sp. WN-2022. The sequence continues at coordinate 147,127,377 of JAOWCC010000577.1, read as the reverse complement.
ATACATCAAAATCATCCCCTCTGACAGGATTCCTAATTTTTGTGGTCATGTTTGTAATCAGGCCCTTGCATAAAAATCACATAAATTTCACCCCTGATTTGTACATTGTATTGTCAATTTCTCGAAACTGACATTTACTGTGCATGGGCATAGATGTGTCAGAGATAATCGTGATGATTGTCATAATTTTTGGATTTCTGTTATAAATGTACATTGTATACATGCATGCCATATTGAATTGTTTTGTTAATTAAAAGTGTTTTTCTTGCTTTACGATGTCCCAAGTGCAAAGCACAAGGACCATAAAAATGGGGGGAAACAATTATCCATAATTTACGTAATACCATGATCACCTCTGTTTTCTCTGTTCTAACTTTTCCTCATTGAACATACAAGAAGGCAAATTAGAAGGGCATAATTCTGATGAGGGAACATTGAGCTATCCCTTGGTGCAGGGTGCAGTACCTGTTAACCCTGTACACTACGCATGTTGTGGCTCAACAAAGCAATTCTCTTCAATTCTAAAACACTCTGACTTCTTCCAATGTGAAATATAGCCTGAAATACAGCCACCTCCTCAGGTTGTTCCAATTGGGTCCACTCCCCAAGAGAGATGTCTGAATTCTTTAGCCAATAATTCTGCCCATGATTAGTATTTTCATAAATTGTACTTGATCTGGGTATAGATAATTTGTATTTCAGGCTATGCGGGATAATTTCAAGTAAATTTTGTGCATGCTCCAGGTTTTGGTTTTGCGAATATCAAAATAAAATGACTCATCTCTTCAAAAGTCATTTGTTTTGCTATATAAAGTCTACGAAGCTATTCATTACACAAGTTCATATCCGAGTATTGCAATTAATATACAGTACTGCAGTTTGATGACAAAAATTAATCCATTAGTCTAATTACCATTCTGGAGAACACTGTCACCAATGCTAAATAAACTTAGTTTGGTTTCTCTCTAATAATAGTATTAATTACAAAGTGATGGCGTGACAATTCAGGAAATTAGTGATTTAATTTTTTTTCCCTAAAGCGCTAGCTTCAATGGGAGAATTTGTAAAAGTTCATAAATCCTCCCAAGGTTCTAGGGGAAATTTATTCACTAATTATTTACAATGTACCTCATGCCATATGCTATAATACAGAAAATTATAAGTACAGACTGATCAAATAAGTTTATTAATATAAAATTATGTACCGGTACATAACTGTATATCTAAAACCATTTTTGCTTCGATTTTGCACTTTATATGTGAAGTTATTGGCCTGAAACTCATAGCTCATAAAATTACTTCATCATATAAATTGAAATCATTGCATAAAAGAGATTTGTTATATAGTTGAGTAATTTTGCAAGCTGCAGTCGTATCATTGGTCAATTTGTGGGCCATAAATTCCAATACTGACCTTCCATGCCCACTTCGGGGGTCAAAGAAAATTAAGCCATATAATAGACATTTTATTAACCTGGAGCAGACATTTTCTGGGTCCATACCACAAGTTATAGATCCTCACTTTTTTTATGGGTCTCGCACTTGGGCTATGAAAAGGGGGAAAATAGTCCATAACCTATGGTACAGACCTCACACTCACTTAATAAGAAGTATATACAATGTATCTGGTACCACAACCGAATAGAGGGTACCAATACTCCACTAAATATGCAGATCATTGCAACATACTTTAGGTTAAAACTCTTCGTCTTTCAGGTTGGTTAGCATTATTACAGGTCATGAAGAGGGAAGGAAAGACCAAGAGTTGCCATGCTCAAGCTGAACCAGACAAAGGTGACAACATTGATCCCAAGACGTACAGAAAGAGAACAAAGGTGCTGGTCAATCAGCTAAAAGAGCAGGTAGGAAGATTATCTACAAACAGTATAAATTTCACACTAGTGCATTAATGGGTGGCTATAGAGCCCAACTCTGTGTAACATTAGGGCCTCGCGCATGGTGTTGGTGATCACTCGCGTAACAAAAACTTCACAACGTACATTGTGCATTATACATCGTGCATCGAGCCTTCCTGGCATGCTCGATGGCTGATGCACGATGCTCGAATATCGAGCCTGCATTCCTTTCATCGTGCATCTATCGTGCCTTCATGGAGCCTAGATCGAGCCTTGAATGATTTTGGATCGTGCCTTCATCGAGCCTGGCATCATGCCTGCATCGAGCCTTGGATCGTGTCTACATCGAGCCTGGCATCAATTCATTCGTTTTTGCTGCAAGTTGTTTAATATCTTTCAAAATGGAAAAGCTTGGTCAATAAGGTTTTTATTATATGGCGAAAATAGTGCTAAAACACAGTTTTTGACGCGCCGACCAGGAACCCACTTCGCGGTAAACTGAACAGCGAATAGAAATTAAGCTAAAATTAGACCGAGACCCGACGAGTTTTACTTGAAATTGAACTTGTGGTGTTCACAAAGTTGTTTTTTTTACATCAAAAATGCTTTTTATGGATGAAAACTGACCTGTACTTCACTTCAGATGCACTGAGTTTCAATGACAACTTTACCAAGAACCCGAATGGTGATTATCTGGAGACAAACATGTGCATATTTGTGGAAGATTTGAAAGTTGAAAACAGGCACGTTGAAATCACTAGAGTTGAGTGGCGATACGATAAGCACACTGAAAAACTTGACAAAATGAGCTGTAGAAGAATACGAACAAACTTGTAAGTACTAACTAGTAAACACTCTCGTGTTAAATGCCAGTTACCAAATGTGAATGCTGAATTTCTCAACCCATATGTAATAAAACAATTTGATTTCTTTGATGAAACTGTGTGCTAATTATAAGTTAGTTTACGCGTGTTCCCGGAATAATTTCTTTGTACTGCGATTTTAGAAGCGTTGAGGTAGCTGAACTTTTCATTGTGTTTTTGGAAGTCTGCATGTACAGCAATTTCAGCTTTTGTGTATTTAATTTGACAGCTACATGTAAAAAGTTATTTATCCACTAATCCAGCTTCTAACGTTCAATTCATTCGTTTTTGCTGCAGTCATTTTCATCGAACTTGCGAGAGTCGGAAAGCCGCTTCTTTAGTTTGCTCTATAAAGTTGAATTTTAGCCGAACAACGGAAATTAGAAAGATACTTTAAATTAGTATTTGCCTTCATGTGACAAGTTGTTTAGTTTCTTTCACAATGTATGGGTTTTATCACCATTTGTTTACGAATGGTTGTGAAGGAATTAGGAAAATCTTGAGCGGTCAAGATGAAAAATTTTGCCCGCTGAGCAACCATTCAGATTGCAGCATTCAGAGTCCTCTTGGAGTCTTGCCTGCCCACGGAGCTGCCATATAACAAAGAGATAATTTATTATACCATTTCAATGTCCTGATATAGGATTGTAAAGATTAAGTGGACCAGTTGAAAAAAACGATTATTCTAGAAACTGATTTCGGTTACACAGAGTGAACCGATTCTCTAAATCTCTCTTAAAAACACATTGCATCACGCGAATCTTTGCCATACTTCATCAAAAACTTCTCAAGTATACTTGTCAAATGGTGCATCCAAAATGAAGAAACTATATATTTGTACATAAGAAAGAAATGAAAATAGGAACTAATTCCTTGGCTGATAGATGTACATGTATGGTCAATCTGAGCAACATTTCTTTCTTCGAAACTATATACTCAAAGCTTACAGTTTTTAATAATAATAGTATGGCTCGCAGTTTAAAACCACAGACTGCTTCAACTTTAGTTCTATTATGCATTTTGGGTGTTTTTCGGTATTTCTCTCACTTTAGAAAATCCATTCTTGTAGTCAAGTTCGTTTTAAGTTCAAGTTCGTTTTATTTTGCACTATTTCTTTTAAAGATAATTACACAAGAAAATAATTGTAGAAAGAAAAAGAGAGGTACGGTAATAATAAAATAGTTTTGAATTTCAAGAATGTGCATAGAGGTCAAAGGAGCCATAGGCTTTCTAGTTGACCTCTATCACAAGAAAAATAAATGAGGATATTTGGAGCACAGAAAATACATAAATATCTATTGTACAAATTTTCTTGAGTGGTAAGCGGCTAGAATTAATACTAATAGGAAGAAGAATTTATTTACAATATTGATACATAATTATATGGAGACGTTGACAATATATTTATATATATGCAAAGAATAAAGATGGTATGAATATATTAATTCGATCTTAGTTATTGTTCTATATTTACAATTTTACACAATAACTTAGGCCTGGTTTTCAAGTAAAAATAATTTGTATTGTTTTTTAAAACTATTGTGTGGGAGGGATTTTATTTCTAACGGTATTTTTTCCCATAATCGTGATGCAAGAGATTGAAATCTCGATAGACCATAATTAGTTCTGGAAGCTGGTCTGTATAAGTTTTGGTTGGTAGCATATCTAGTATTATAATTATGAATATCAGTTGCAGAGGGGACTAAGTCGAAAAAAACAGGTGGTACACCTATTTTAACATATTTAATTTTGTGAACAAGAGTGGAGATTTTCAGATTAAAGGCATTGTCAAGTTTTAGAATTTGCAAAATTCTATAATATGGGGTGGCATTTTCAAATTTGCTAGCAAAGAAAATGCAGCGAACACATTTATTTTGCTTTGTTTTAATTTTACTTAGTCTAGTCTTAACAGCAGTACCCCAGGTCATTAGGCCATAACTCAAATACGAATAGATAAGAGTATAATAAAGTTGCTTTAGAATAGTAATAGAAATATGGTATCTTAGCTTACAAATAATTCCAATATTTTTGGCAATTTTATTATTAACATGTGTAATTTGAGTGTCCCATCGTAAGTGTTCGTCAATAAAAACCCCAAGATATTTAATATATGTTTTTTGCTCAATATTGCAAGCAGTTATTCTTATATTAGGGTTCTTCTTAGGGGAGGTTATCAACATATAATTAGTTTTTTTTAAATTAATCGATAATTTGTTTGCTGCACAATATTTTAAAACATTAGCAAGCTCATCATTAATAACTCTTTCTAGTTCTTCAGAGTTATTTGAAGAATATAAAATATTTGTATCATCAGCGAATATTCTGAAAAGGAGTTTTTGAGAGGAGTTTGGAAGGTCATTTATGTACAATAAAAAAAGTAAAGGGCCTAAAGTTGATCCTTGTGGAATGCCACAGGTTATGTTTCTCAGACTAGATTCTGTATTATCAATTTTAACATATTGTTTACGTACTGCTTAAAACACGAACAGCAGTGTTTTATCAAGTTTAAAAATTCGAGGGCGGAGCCCGATAATTTTTAGACTTGATAAAACACGTGCTGTGAGTGTTTTAAACGGCTTCAAAAACGCTTTAAGAATGCAATGAAAGAAAGACGCACATCTCAAGGGATTGGTTACTTAATGAACCATTGAACCTTTGTATTCACAACGCCATGCAAAATATTCGAGTAATCACCGCCTGCAATTACGAACATCTCAAGGGGATGATATGAAGAAATTACCATACTATGTTGTTTGAAGCGGCATTTCGCAATGCAAGAAGAATCTGCACTTGAAGGATTTGGTGTCGTGGTTTACCTCGATAAAGTTCAAGACTTGGAAAGCGACGTGACTGACATGACGGCAGACTCTAAATTTTTGACTCCGGCACAAAATATGTAAGTTTAATGCACGTTTTTATAATTTTACGGCTTTGAGTTTGGTTTAATAATTGGAACTAAACAGTGCTCGGTAAACAAGTAATGGTAGTTGGATAACTTCATTTTAAAAATATTATCTGTGTATCTCGGTAGTCTGCTGATATTAGTAAATTTAGTGCAAAATTTATTATCTAGGTACATTATGTTCCGTGTACTTTTTGCTATCTTTGGGTCTTTATCAGTGAATTCTTAATTAGGATGAAACTTTATATAAAATTTCATGTTCATTAATATTCTTTATATAAAACGTTCATCCTAATTAGCAATTCAGTGAGAAAGCTGAAACATCAATAGAAATTCCATTGTCTCAATCATTAACCCCGTTTCCCTCCGGGACAGAATTCAAATCCCTCCGCGGGCCTTTTAGAATGATGAGATTTTATCAGGTATAAAGGAGCATGCACGTGACTGATTTCCTTCATCGGATTGGACAAAATGCTCATTAATTATTCATGAGTTTTTGAAGATCTGTTAAATAGCTTGAGAACCAATTATGTGGTAAACCACGAATTCCATATTTATACATTTTTGCCAATAAAATATCATGGTTAATCGTATCAAATGCCTTCGAAAAATCTAGGAACATACCACAAGTTATTTTGTTTTCATCTATAGCCGTCTTCAGGTTTTCTATAGTTTCAAGTATTGCATATTCTGTAGAGTAGCCTTTCCTAAAGCCAAACTGATAATTAAATAGTATATTATATTTTTCAAGGAAGGACATCAGTTGGTTATATACCATTTTTTCCAGAACTTTACTGAATGATGAAATAATTGCTATAGGTCTATAATTACCTAATTCTGTTGCACAGCCACTTTTAAATATAGGGGTTACTCTCGAGATTTTAAAAATATTTGGTACAGTCCCTGTTAGAATTGATTCATTGAAGATTTTTGTAAAAGGAACAGATAATGGTTCACTTGCCAGTTTAATAAATTTATTTGGAATATTTATATATGCTTTATTTTCATTTAGTGTAGCAAATTGTGTTAAAACTTCGGCTTCAGACACAGGCGATAGAATAAAACTAGAGGATGGAGAATTGTTTATATATTGTGTGGGATTTACGAAATCGTTATTTCTAATCTTGCTTGCTAAAGTTGGACCAATATTAACAAAGTAGTGATTGAAATGTTCTGCAATATCAGCTTGTTGGGTCACAGTTTTATTATTATGAACAATTCTAATGGGTAAGGACTGTCCTTTTGTTTTACGTTTAATAAGAGTACCAATTAGTTTCCAAGTATGTTTTAGATTATCTTTATGTTTAAAAAATTGGTTGGAATAGTAGTCTTTTTTGCTTTTATCTTTCAAATGTGTAAGTATATTTGCATATTGCTTATATTCCCTAGTTTTCTGTGGGTCTTTGCTATTAAAATGTGTACGATACATTTTTTGCTTCCTTTTTATTGATTTAAGTATGCCAGCTGTAAGCCAAGGTTTATTGAGTTCTTTTTGTTTTGAATTAGAGGCCTGTTTCATTGGGGCATGTTTGTTAACAGTAGTCATTATGGCATTGATTGCATCATGTGTTTTTTCATTTAAATTCTTTCTTACATCTAAGACTTCTTCCCAATTTATTAATTTTATATCAGCCAAGTATTGATCCTTATTAAATTTAGAATAATCTCGATAATATTGACAGTTTGCAACTAATTTTTTCCACTTGAGTTCGAACTATGCAGAATATTGGCAGGTGATCAGATATGTCAACAGTAGCAATTCCTGAAGTAATCTGGGATAAAGGTGTGTTGGTATAGATATGGTCAATAAGTGTTGAAGTGTGATCCGTTATTCTAGTAGCTTTGGTAATAACAGGGAGACGGCTATTAGTAAATAGCATATCTAAATATTCTTCAGTCAGTGAATGTATATTACATTTAAAAAAGTCAACATTTATGTCACCAAATATGTAAATTTGATGTTTATTGGGGTTCAGTGTTTTAATAATGTTATTTAGTTGAGTAGTAAATTCTGCAAGATCATTAGTAGGGTGTCTGTATATACAACCAACAATTATAGGTTTTGCATTCTTTCCTGGATCAATTTGGGACCAACAGGATTCCACTAATTCCAATTCGAATTTGATATCTGGTCTAGGTACAGCTTTAATATTTTTAGCTATGTAGAGGCCTGCACCACCAGCATTAGTTAATGAATCAATATGAAGGAAATTATAAGAGCGGATGTCAATATTTGTAACAGAACATTCGTTAAGTTTTGTTTCAGTAACTCCTATTATATCCGGTTTAATGTCTAAAGAGCAAATTATTTCTTCCAGTAGATCTAAATTTTTGGGAAGGCTTCTAACATTACAGTGAAAAATTGAGAGGGCTTTTGGGCCAGACTCATTCATAGCTTTGTTTAATTTTGAAACTGAAAAGTAATTAGAGTTAGGCGCGGCAAGCATCAAATCAGAGTCGCATTCGTCATGTTTATCTGGATTAGAAAACAAATCATAAAGGTCAAAATCGTCGTTTAGCAAACCAGACCAGCTTCCAAACATAGCATGAAATTCTCTATCAGATAGTGAATAAAAAGGGAGAGTACTTACAATTTCTTGAAGACCAGCCATTAGTTAATGAAGACAAGCTTATTAAGTTTACAAGGCTTCAGTAACCTATTGTACTATCTGGTCAAGATATTCATCGAACTGTTCATACGTGACAAAGGTTAATGGCGGCGAAGTGTCAGACTCTCTTAGCAAAATCCTTCCATTAACGGTCCAAAGATACTTGTAATGATAATTACGCTTGAATTCTAAAATACGCCCAAAAAGCCGCTTTCTATAGGGGGTGAGGCTTTCGTTAATATGGATAGCAGCGTTGTGCTTGATAGCAACTGATTCTGGTTGGGCTCGGACTGTCGGCAGATCTTTGGTCTTCTTTGTCCTTAATTGGCCTCGCTTCTTGTATATTTCTTCGCGTTTTGATCTCCTAGTGAATTTCACGATGATCCGATCTTGGACCTTCTTTGTAGGCGGGAGTCGATGGGCTATAGAAATATCCTGATCGTCTAGTTCCACGCCAATTACGGTAGCCATTTCTTTGATGAGCTTAGCGGGATCGTCGTTCGGGACAATTGGGATTCCTGTAATTTCAAGCGAATCCCTCCTCGTATACTGTTCCAGTTCATCGAGGCGGCTCTCGAGTCTGTAATTGCCATCTTGCAAGAAGTTGGCATCTTTCTCGATTTGTTGTATCCGGCCTTCGGTTCCTTGAGCTTGCTTCTTAATGTCTTGGACTAGAGCCACAAGAGTATCGTATTGGTTAGAGATGAATTTTTGCGAAGCTTCTATCTCGTCGAACTTTCGGTTTAAAGCAACAATTTTTTCGTTCAATGGCTTCGCTTCCCGTTGTATTTCCTGGCGGATATTTGGGAGAAATTCATCCCTCCAAGTAGATCGTAGGTTATCCAATGTTAAAGACATAGATTCAAGTTATCTACTGAGCACGCTTTCTGAGCTCCTTCCTCTTCGATAGTCACTCAGTCTTGCCTGAAAATCATAGCTTAAATTAAGTTGAGTCGAGTTGGTATGTGCAATGAACTCAGTGTAGTGACTACCCTGGATTCCAGAGGTTAAATGTTTTGCCTTTTGTCGGTAAATTCGGTGAGTGCACGGAAGGCAAAACAAATTGTTTTGCCTTCCGCGCGCTCACCGAATTTACCAACAAAAGGCAAAACATTTAACCTCTGGAACCCAGGGTATGTAGTGACATGATTATGCAAAATGTTATGAACCTGGCATCGTGCCTTCATCGAGCTTTCGATCGTGTCTTCATCGAGCCTTTGCCTGAATATTATCGTGCCTTTATAGAGCCCTAATGGTGCCCTCATCGAGCTTAACGTAAAAGGCACGATCTAGAACTTTGAAGGCTCGATAATCGTGCCTCTATGCTCGATCCGAACATCGAGCCCCGAGGGCACGATACGCGAATCTGGCAATTTTGTGCATTTAAAATTACAGTCTAACGCTATAAAATGGATTGTGTTTGTAAAACCATCAACAAACCACAAAAAACACGAAGTGCAAATGAAACTATAGTTAATGTGCATCACAAATGTATAACCTTTTGGGTCTCTTATCGAAGGTGAGTGACTTCTAAGTTTTTCTATCAGGATGAAAAATAGGTCAAAAACAGCTAAAATTAAGTGGTATGCTATAGAAAAAAAGCGCTTTTAAAAATCGTTTCGAAACTTCAGAAAACGATTTTCACTCCTCTTGGTGCACACGAACTACAATGTACATCATCTTCCTGTGAACAATCAAGCTTCTACATTAAAGAATAGTGAAATTATGACACTAAATCTAGCGTTAGACTGTAAAATGTGAAAAGGTGATCACCAACATCGTGCGCGAGGCCTTAGGTTTTGCCTTCCAGATAAAAATATCATATAAGATACAGTCATGAATGCAGATGAAGTATACACATAACAAATGAACACAATGAGGTCACTTACAGTATGTATTGTTTCTACTGTGGTAAGAGTAATGTTACTATAAGGCTTAATAGTTGAGTATGATGTGGATTACTGTGTGATGATCTGCATTCAGGCCAAGGGATAGCATTAATTGTGCAAAATTATTCAGGCTAAACAATTAATGCATGTTATAAATTTCAATGTGGATGCTAATATGTCCTTCCAATCAGTGATAATTTCAATAATTTGTTGTTGTATAGATCAATAGTGTTAAGGCCGATAGCACATAATTATATTGTTCTTTCCTACGCAAGCATGAACACCAAAGATTTTGCATCTGCTTAAGTTTAACCAGGCAGTATTACATCTTGGCGTAGGTACAATGTACATGAAGGCCCCTACGTAATATACAATGTATATTGTACACAATGTAGGTACCCTAGAACCACTAGGTCACATAGAAGAAAAAGAACAGTGAAGCTTGTGCGAATACCTCATTTGACTAAGAACCCTTCTTTGGCTCTTTGTCCATTGGAAAAGTTGTCAAACTGATCTACTAGCCTGACATTCACTAGCCCAGTGCTATCAGACACAACTTTTGTCACGCCCTGTAGAACTATACATGTACATGCAGAAAAGTTTTGAACCAGTTTCATTTTTTAACAGTCTCTTTAGAAGTGTTGAATAATAGATGTTGAACAGTTTAGTTCTGTAATACTTTAAATACAATTAAAGAGTCCAGGACTAGGTGTTTTACATGATTTATTTGGAACAGTTTATATATACATGAAGAAACAGTTTTTGTAACATGGTTGCTAAAAGAAAGACAGGAGCCAAATGTACATCAAGGTCTTTAGGTAAGGAGCTTGATGGAGAAGCTTGCATGGCATCTGTTCAAGACAATCAATGGTAAATCATTACCCTGGTTCTGGAGGTTATTTTTTCCTGCTGACAAACAGAGGAGACCACAAAGCGATGAAGCGATGAGAGTCGAGCGACAAAGTCGTCGTCGTGAGTGGCAAAAAATAACCTCTGGTCAAAGCTGACCCAAATTACACTTCCAAGTGTTACTTCGGTAATTTTATCCACTTATAATAATTATAAACTACACAAGAAAGACCAGTGACACAGCTTGCTTAAATGACAAGTGCAAATGACGAATGTCATTTTAATTGACATAAACTAGGTGTTAATTAGCCCGGTCTGTTTTGTCCAGGGTTTTGTCTCTCTTAATAAAGTCTATCACATTACAGTTTAATTTATTCAAAGGCGAAACTGCTGCAAAGCTTGCTTCCCTCTTAGAAAAGGAAATCACTGATTCACAGCACGTTTCAAACAAGATTTTTTACCAGTGCAAACATGACTTGGAGAAACTACATGTACCGGTATACAAAAGTAGACTACAATCATTGGTTCCTGCAGGCAACTTGCAAGTATTTCCTGAGAGAAGCGATGTCGAGTCATGTTGGAATTTCACACATTCAAAGTCAAGAAAATGAGACCATGCATGCATGGCATATAATTATATAATTCCCAGTTTCATTGTCAATTAGAAAGGAAAAACGTTCAATTATTGCCAGCATAGAAGGATGCCACAATCCTCGAAGTAGATCCCCTGATAAAGCTCCTGTTGTAAAAAGTGTTTCTGGAGGCAAATGTCAACAATACTTGAAAATGTTCCATATGTATTTCATTTCATCACCCAGCCTGAGAAGCTAAAGTAGACAAACTCCAGCTGATGTCACCCTTTGTCAAATTAGTGTTGCGTATTTTTACATGTGATGAGCTCAGCCAATCCTGAACAGTAATATGCACTTTCTGCATGTAAACGTTGAAACACAATGGTGGATGGATCAAAGAGCAAATGGCTTAGACCAGAGGTTATTTTTTCACCTCTTGTGACTTTGTTGCTTGACTCGGCTTTGCCGCTCGGTGGGAAAAAATAACCTCAGGAACCAGGATAGTAAAACAATATAAACAGTAAAACAACAAATGGCCTAGAATAGATGCAAGTGATGCAAGTGACACAAGGTGTAACCAAATATTTTGCCCTGGACAGATTCCTTGAAAATTTAGCGAGGGCAGTCATTAATATTTATGTAGTGCTACATGTCATACATTAAATTGGGCATTTATGCATCCTTGCAAGGTATATTAAAAAATTAGTTTCATCTTTTTTTTCATTTGTATGCACAAATAAAACAGAACACAGACTGAGGTTATAACAAAATTACTGATATGCTAACCCAATGAAAGTGCAGCTTTTTTCTGAAACAATATTATTTTGTCAATGAATCAAATGCCAATTAGGACACTATGCCAATTAATTTGATGTGAAATACTAAGGAAAGAGGTATAATAAAGACTGAAGGTTTTTCTCAAGACATTTTCTAGCATACATGTACCAATTTAAAAGGTAACTTTGTTTGTGTCATTTGAGTTAAATGAGCTGTGTCACAGCAAGGGACGTAACTTTATGTTCCGGGGCAGAACAAAAACAAATCCGTGATTTTCATATAAATTAACTGACGACCCTAGCACATGTGTGAGATGGATGAAATAAAAGTAAATGTTCAAAAATGATTAACAAACTGTGTGGAGATCTAGTCTTCAAGGAAAATATTGCATATTATCCTTTCAATCAACCATTAAGGGAGGGGACTTTAACTGTTTGAAGCCACTTAACAACCACCAATCGAACATTGATTCCTGAGACATGTGCATAACTATGACACAGGCCTTTAAGTGTTGTTAAACTTATCTTAATTTGTGGCTGTTGTATTGTAGTTGGAGTTCTACTTCAGTGACTCAAATCTACGAAAGGACAGATTCTTGAATAAAGTTATCTCCGACCACCCAGAAGGATGTAAGTTTCTTTGTGTTCAAGGATGGACACAAAAGTTTATTAATGTAATGTTATCTGAAGTTTTGGTAATTAGTTTGCAGTTAGGCTCAGACTTTTATCCATGTGCACAGTTTAATTTCCAAGGGCTTGAGCACAAACTGTATACAATATGACCAAGTTATTGTGTTGCCAATGGGTTGCTTACAGTCATAAACAAATATTACATAAAGATAATAAGTTAGCCATCCCAATAAAATGTTTTGTTTACCATTGCCCTCTGGCTCATGATGATGGGTTGGTTGGTTGGTTGGTAAAAAAAATAGGAACCAAGTCTGCTTGAAGACTCACATAAAGATTTTCATGTGTTCCTCAACTACTTTTTCCTCTAATAGTTCTGGATTGACAATTTGCATGAGAAATTCAAGAAACTAATATGTAGAGAGCTCAGAAAAGGTGTATTTTAAAACAAAATATTATTCAATAATTTTTTTTACACTTTCCCAAAAATTGGGTCAGTCTTAAGGGTCCATTGACATATTTAAATCAGCCATTGCTAGGGAAAGTTTGCAGCCTCGTAAAACATGGAAAATTAAAGAGTGGGCAATGATTATTGTCAAGGTGACTCCTACGGTAAAGTCTTGTAGTCTGATGACATCATTAAGTGACGTCATGATGACATCATCAAAATCAGAAAATTTCTAAACTCTCCTAATTAAGGCGCATAAAACCGAGCATGCATTTGCCATTATGACAAAAAATGAAGATTTTACAACACTTTTCAGTCCAATTTTAAAAATGAAAAGCCATAACTTTGGCAATTATTGTCGGTTTCCAAAACCCATGCTCGATTTTGTGGAGAACGTGGTCGACAACATTTTAAGGGGAAAAAGTTTGGTGTTTAGTGAAAGCGTGCTAAATGTAAAGAATTTTTAGAAACCGCAAGTGAAGAAATTAACGCATGTGCAAAAGTGCCTGTTTTGTGGTCGTGAAATAGTCGCAGAACTGTTGTTGTAGTCAAGTCTACAATAATTGGTCGAACAGGATATGCATTTTCTCCTATTTCCTCTAACAATGGCCAGTTTTGGGACTTGGCTGAATACTCCAGTCTGCAATGAGCTAACTTGATTGTCTGCAATGAGCCGGCTTTGGACTGTGTGGCCATGGAGCACATGCCAGGAACCCATTTCGCGGCAAACCGAAGAGCCAATAGAAATCAAGCTAAAATTAGACCGAGATACGCTTCGACAACTTTCACTTGAAGTTGAATCTCGTGGCGTTCACAACAGTTTGTTTTCCGACATCAAAAATACTTTTTTAAGGGTGAAAACTGACCTGTATTTTAATTAGTTGCACTGAGGTTGAATCACAACTTTACCAGGAACCCGAAAGCATTATCTGGAGACAAAAGTGTGCATGTTTGTGGAAGATTTGAGTTGAAAACATGCCGGTCGAAAATCACTTGACTTTTTGCAGTGCTCTTGAATGCCCGTACTTTTCTTCGTGTTTTTAGAAGCCATTTTCTTGCAGGAAGCAGCCATTTCAGCTTCTGTATCTTTGACAAATTTAGATACTATTTACTTAGAAAGAGTAGAAAGAGCTCGGCTAGATCGGAGAGTCTAATACAAGTTTGATTTCCCATACATCGGCGATTTCCTGACTGACTTCATCACTGTGTTGGTGCATCCGTACGCTTGTGAATGAATGTTCATGAACGACTGTTCATGATAGTTCTTCAAAATGTTCATGATTTCATGTTCATGAATGTTCATGAACAAATCCAGGCAAAATGATCATGAATTGTTCATGAATGTTCATGGACAACTGTTCACGAAAGTTCTTCAAAATGTTCATAAACTGTTCATGAATGTCCTTGAACAACAAATGAGACATTCATGTTAATGAACGTTCATGAACAAAACCAGGCAAAATGATCATGAATTGTTCATGAACATTCACGAAGAATTAATGAACATGTGTTCATGAACTGTTCATGAAATGTTTATGTGTTCATGAACTGTTCATGAAATATTTCTTTAAAATCATTTTGAATAGGTAGTTAATAAACTTTTGTTATTTTAATTCGACACTGAACATAAATGGCTAAAGGAAGCTTATAACTACTGAATCACCAATGTCATGATTTCCAATGTCGCTGCTCTTGTTCAAGCACCCTCGGCATACTCTATGGGAGATATATTGAGATGTATTGTTAGAATTTGTTGATGAGGTCGAGGGATGTACATGAAAATGTATCATGAATTATGTTTTCAAAATGGTTAATGTGAAGAATATTGTACTATTACTATTAGAAATCACTTGAAATCACTTGAAAACATTTGAGAACAACAAGACTTCACAACATTTATTAGCAGGGAATAACGAGTTAATGTGGAATTTTGTTGTTCTCTAATGCGAAATGACATAAAAATACACAAAAACTTATAGTGGTATTCTTTTCTATAGCAAAGGAAGCCCAGGTCAAAATAAAATTAAAGGCTTTGTTAGTTTGTATTAGAATTTGCGATTCGTGCAATAGACCAGTTTGCAGTTAATTCCGACATTTTGAAAGGGGTGCAAACATGGTGCAAAATACAGTGTTTGTATGGAAATCCGATGCCGATTAAAATCCGTAAAATCGAATTTCTGAAATATTCTTCAGATACAAACTTAAGATACCAGGTAAAGGATTAACTATTCGAAATTTGAGGGATGTAGCTGTGCTGGGAAGCATGCAATCGTGTTTTTAGTTTTTCATACTTTTGGCCGCGGGAAAATTTACAGACAATGTATGGAAAACTGAAAACACGATTGCACGCTTCCCACTACAGCTACATCCCTCAAATTTCGATTTGTTAATCTTTTACTTGGTATCTTAAGTTTGTATCTGAAGAATATTTCAGAAATTCGATTTTACGGATTTTATTTGGCATTGGATTCCAATAAAAACACTGTATTTCGCACCATGTTTGCACCCCTTTCAAAATGTTGGAATTAACTGCGAACTGGTCTGTTAATCTCGGTAAATATTTCAATAAAGAAAATTGAACTTGCCTGAAAAGTAGATGATGTCATTCTTGTTGTCTGGTGGAAATTTATCAAGCAATATCGAAGACTTTTATCCCATCTTTACACTGGCCGTGCGGCCACCTCACCATCCCAAATTCTCATACAGAAGTTTTAGGGCTGCGAAAAACCGTACTTCGCTAAAATATTATATATAAACTTCATAAAATACCTGATGTGCTGATTAAAAGGAATGAGGTATGAGTTATTTTCCTAGTAAGGTTACTGGATACCTTCAAAATGAAAAAGATGGGAAAATATTTTTTACGCACAGAAATGTAGTTTTAGTAGTAGTGTCTCATATACCAAAAACTCCGTTCAAAAATAATTAATATTGACGGAGAAATACCAAAAGGAAGTTTTTAACCGGAAGTGAAAGGTTCTTTTTGATTGACACCAGAACAATAAACACATGACAAGTGCTCACTCGCCCATAACGACCGTGAGGGGAATAGCACATATTAAATTTATTTCATGTACCAATGTTTACGTTTATTGAGAAACGTTTTTCCACACACGATTCCACAATTCCATCGGTTGTTGGCCTTATATCTTAAAAAAAGCAAGCAAGATGCCCTTAGCTTGAAAAACAAAGAAAAAAGAAAAGCAAAACGAGGCCAAACAATGCATACGACTACAAAGCCAAATAGGAGTCCTCGCAAAACCCGACAAGCGTTCGTATTTTCACATTCAGACGGAGTGCCGAGTGGTCCACATCTGAACATAAAGAAGAATTGATAAGAGCCAGCCGAGAGAATATTTGTTTCCAAGAAAGCTTAGATGGAAACGTAGTCTGACGGTGACCCTGAATCGGTTGAACCACGATCTCGCTATTGCCGTGCTGTTTCAGACGCCTGCAAATCGCTGTCTCCTCTACTAACTATGCTGGCATTCAAGGCGTCTCTATAGGTGTTCACCTTGGCTTTGCCCCTCGAGGTCTTTTTGTCTTTCCCATTTTTCTAGCCTGGGAAACCAGCTGACTCTTCCGCTACCATTTTTCAAGTCACAAAAAGAACAAACATTTTCTCGATGCGGCGCCTAGCTTTGATCGGAAATCAACATTGGCGGGAAATCTTGACAGATAGTTGAACTGTGATGAGAAATGATTGGCCAAGAGCTTGCTAATTGTTGGAGAGGCGGGGCTTCAGATTCACGCACGAGAGACGGGTATATTTTTTGAAGTGCTATTTTTCTCGCTTTCGATTTTCAATCAAAATAGAGTTTTTAAAAAGTTCCCACTCAAGAGGAATTTATTCGATTTTTGCGAAATTTTCACAAAATGTCAATTGATATCGTATCTCAGCTGCAAAACCCGTGTCGGGGAATTGGGAAATTCTAAACATAGAGCTCTTGACGACGTTTCCCGCATATCTACTCGGATTATGTTTCGCCTTTTCACGGAAAGCATGATAACTTTTGAACTAAATCGAATTTTGAAATTCCCCGACAGGGTTTTGTAATATGATTCCTCTGAAATACGACAAAGCAAACAGATTTTTAAACTTTAAAATATTTTCGGAGTCGGAGCTTCTGAAAGTCATCTCACTAGATCGGAGAAACGGGATGGCGGAAAATTCGATATTTTCAAAGAACTCAAAACTTTTTATGTATTCTTGTAGCAAATTTTATAAGCTTTAAAATTATATATGAATGATTTATCTACGATGTTTCCTCGAGGCGCTACATAATTTAGCCTGGAAACGCACCCTGAAGGTATCCGGTATAAACCTTAAAGTGCATATGAGCCCTAGCCAGTTATCTTTGATATTGATTGTATTTGAAGTGAATAGTCCAACGGTAGAATATTTCTTGATTTGGGTGTTGCGTCTACGAGATATGAAGGTTTATATTTCCAATATGCTAATGATATGATGTCATCACCGACATCACTTATTATACAAAAGCATGCTGGTAGAGACAAATTACCTATTTTTAAATTCTAAGTTATATTTGAAGCTTATCAAAGTGATTTTACCAAAAAAAAATCTAAATTAGAAAATAGATTAATTCACAAGGACAAAGAAATTCAGCAAATGTCGGTGATGACATCACATCATTAGCATATTGGAAATATAAACCTTTATATCTCGTAGACGCAACACCCAAATCAAGAAATATTCTACCGTTGGACTATTCACTTCATGTACAAACGATATCAAAGATAACTGGCTGGGGCTCATATGCACTTTAAGTAATGGTCCAGATAAAAACTGTAGTAGAATCCATTGTTCTGCCGCAATGAACCTCCCTCACATATATTTTTGCTTGAATATGCCTTAAGTGCTTTAGGAGGTGTCTACCGTCCAAACTACATCTCGAAAATAAAGAATTTGTTTTGCTATTGGCTCTTTTTTCTGTGAAAACGCAGAGAAGCCACCATCCAGCCAATCGGATATAGAGAAAACAAAGGATTTTTCAATCTCAAATTTGAGAACTTTCCCCATACATGATATTCTTCAAAATTAAACCATCAAAAATAAATTCAAACTACATAAAAGTATTGAATGAAAATGCATTATTTCGATGGGTTTCTATTGAATTTATAAGTATCAACCAATGAAATTACGAGAAAGAATAATAGAAAATTAACACCTTTTAACGTTCCTTGCCGTGGAAACTACAGTTCTTATCTGGACCATTACTTAAAGGTCTTGATTACTGTTTTCTATAAGCTTAAAATGATGTTTGAACAGTACGGACATGTTTCAAATATTTGAAACTGAAAGTGTGATAAGTTAGAGTGAAATTATCTTATTTTCCTTCTTACAAACCACAAAATTTAATTATGGCATCTTACCTTTGTGGTTTTCTAATCTGCCGGGTATTTTGAAGATTCTTGCCAAGTTTGGAAGGCATTTTCCGCAGATATTGCAAGAGACACAAGCAACCGTTTTTTTTAAAGCGCCAAGTGCAATGTATCATCACACAGCGGTCAAACGTCTGCGCATGCGTCAAAAGTCTTGCAACAACAACATATTCCAAAACAAATTCAAAGAGAGCCGGCGGCCGTCACTGTTCACACAACCGTTTTCAAACCTTGAGAACTTTTTTGGTAAATTACGAAAACATTTGGTAAACTAACAGTTTGAAGTTTGTTCAATTTCCCGTCGACTGTGAAAATAAAAAGCTTAACTTTCACGTATTTTTCTTAACTTTTTGGGGTAGAAGTTCACTGTAATATGTTTTAAGGTAAATTTTGCGCGGGAAATTGGCGCTTCCGCCCACCAGACTGACCGTAATACGCACGCGCAGACGTTTGACCGCTGTGTGATGTGTCATGGTATTGTTAGATTTGACATAAGTGGGAAGGAAATATGACAAGACTACTAGTGGCTATAACAGTATTATGTACATTAGTTGTGACAGCTACTATACATGTACATGAATCTCAGGAATAAATGAATTGGAAGGCAGCCAAGTACGTACAGTGTCAGAGTAACTGCTAATTTAGTAAAAAGGCATTGCCATATTTTCTTTGGTCATGAAATCATAACTGAATACATATCATTGATTTGTTAATGATCTGTTCATGAAAGCATTCATGTACATTTAATGAACTTTGGTTAAAGACCCTGTTTCCGAGCCCATGGTGCTTTGCCCGCGCAAGTCATTTTCGTAGGCTACGAAATCAGAAAGATCGTTGTTGTTGTTATGTCACTCCCGAATCTTTCGAAATCCATCCCTAGTTTGGGCCATCGTGTAATTATTGATAGGTATATATGCTTAACTAACTTTCTTTTATCTTAACTTTTGTATATATACTTTTTAAAATGAAACTTTAGTTCGAATATTTCTTCGAATCCCGGTCTAGAGTGGCGAGTAGAGGAATGCCGGAGAAAGGACCGAGACAGCGAGGCGAAGTGACTCGACAAATAATCCTTCAGCAGTCCACATTTTACTTTCTCTAGGTCTACAAGAGAACACTTGTGGTTTAAAAGGACTACTACGTGAGTTTGCCGGGGCTTCGTTGGAAATACAATGCAACCACTTCTGGCATCAAGATCATTCGTAATTATAATTTCGCACAGCTAAGCTCCACTGAGGTGTTACGACTTATCTGTATATGTTTTGCATTTTTATTAGCAGAGAAAGCAATGTCCTTAACCTTTTTTTTCATCTTCCAGTACGTCCAGAAAGTCTTGCTACCAAAACTACGATCGCGGGTCAAACTCCAATCTGCCGAGTTCAGCTGTTACTTCGCTGTGAGTTTGACTTGAGTACGACATTTCATTTTGCACTCAAAATATATCATTCGCAAGGAAAGTAGAGATCTTCAAATACAGCTTAGTAATACTGGAGACATAAAAACAAGGTAACAAGAGTATGTGTTTGCTTGTAGAGTTGTGAAAAGTTGCACTCGTAAATCGAATTAGAATCTAAAGACAGAACAACTGGCTTCCTGCCGAGTTACTGTTAAAATCATATTCGAAGCATCCGGGGAAAATTCGTGGGCTCGATTGGGTTTTTAATCCAGTAGAAATTATGAAATTCGTTATCCAAAGTGTATGTGTACTTCATTTATTAAACTTATAAACAATCGAGAGCATTTTTTTTTTCATCCTCCAACACGTCCAGAAAGTCTTGCTACCAAAACTACGATCGCGGGTCAAACTCCAATCTGCTGAGTTCAGCTGTTACTTCGCTGTGAGTTTGACTCGAGTGCGAGTACGACATTTCATTTTCCACTCAAAATATATCATTCGCAAGGAAAGTAGAGATCTTCAAATACAGCTTAGTAATACTGGAGACATAAAAACAAGGTAACAAGAGTATGTGTTTGCTTGTAGAGTTGTGAAAAGTTGCACTCGTAAATCGAATTAGAATCTAAAGACAGAACAACTGGCTTCCTGCAGAGTACTGTTAAAATCATATTCGAAGCATCCGGGGAAAATTCGTGGGCTCGATTGTTTTTTTTTAATCCGGTAGAAATTATGAAATTCGTTATCCAAAAGTGTATGTTTACTAAGTTCTGTTATGAAACTTATAAACAATCGAGAGCATTTCAGTTCGCCTAAAAGCTGGCCTTTAATTTATGCGGCCGTTGATAAACAAACTAATCATAACATTGGCGCAAAGCACCATGGGCTCGGACACAGGGTCTTTAACATCAAATTTTATTTATTAGTTCATGATTTGTTCATGAAAGCATTCATGCACATTTAATGCTCTTTGATGAAGATCAAATTTAATTTATTAGTTCATGATCTGTTCATGATCTGTTCATGAAAGCATTCTTGTACATTTAATGAACTTTGGTGAACATCAAATTTCATTTATTAGTTCATGATCTGTTTATGAAAGCATAATCATGCACATTTAATCAACTTTGATGAACATCAAATTTCATTGATTAGTTCATGATTTGTTCATGATCTATTCATGAAAGCATTCTTGTACATTTAATGAACTTTGGTGAACATCAAATTTCATGTATTAGTTCATGATCTGTTCATGAAAGCATAATCATGCACATTTAATGAACTTTGATGAACATCAAATTTCATTGATTAGTTCATGATCTGTTCATGATCTGTTCATGAAAGCATTCTTGTACATTTAATGAACTTTGGTGAACATCAAATTTCATTTATTAGTTCATGATTTGTTCGTCATCTGTTCATGAAAGCATTCATGCACATTTGATGAACTTTGGTGAACATGATTTCATTTCATGATAATTCAACAGATTTCGTGAACTGATTTATAATTAACTGTTAATGAACCAACTTCATGAACTGACTAGATGAACTCTTCATGAACACTTGATGAATGTTCATGAACTGTTCATGAACGTTCACCAACGTTCACCATAGTTCATGACATGAACTTCATTTCACCTGGGAGAACAGCATAGCATCCTAACAAAAGGAGATTGCTTAATTACTTAAAATATCCCCTCAATCTACATGTTTGTATATATTTTATTAATTATTTTTTGTCGTTGATAGAAGTGTAATAGATCCATAACCGTGCTATTGATGTGGGATGAATTAATATTGTGATAATTTTGTTTTAGTTATACCATATCATAGCTTTGTTGTTCTTCTTTTTGGAATGATGGTTTCCCTCTTAGCTGTAAATGAAGTGTATGTAAACTTTGGTGGTTTGGTTTTCAAAGTTTTAATTACAATGTATTACCTTGATATTTTAACTTCTTCCTAACCATGTTATTCTTATAAAGATGTTTCGGGTAAATGCCTCTCAACATCTTGTTCAACCTGCATTTGACTTGATCACCAGACTCACCTAACAATAAAGGAACTATAATATTGGCTCAAAAAATACATGAACCGTTTCTGAATTTGCTGTATTTCTTGCTTTGTAAAGAGTGAGAAATAGTGGTGTGACACTTCAGACCTAACATAATTATTATGAGAGTAAGACTTTGTCAGTTGAACTTCCATATGGTCTGAGTACAGGCGTGCTGGCCTCAAGTAGTCTGTTGTTTGTTTCTTAACACTATAGGTGAAATCCACCTCAAATGTATTTATGACTCTCATTTAATTTCTAACAGAAACATTACCAATGAAAACATTTCCATTCAATAGTTTGGTTAAACATATATATCAATCTCTTAAGGCTACACTCAGCTATGGTTTGGTCTTTGTTTGGAGAAAAACAGTAGTTGGTCACTCATTTCCTTAGTCCACCCAATTGGGTACACTTTGGTTGTTTTTAGGTGAGGATTCTTAAAACTGAGCTTTACACACTTCAATAATGAAGGAATATTCCAGTTTCGCATTCAAGAATTACTGCTGGATGCGATGACTACAGGTGTATTTACTCAACAGTAGTATCATTCTGATGTTAAATATTCATAAATACCAGCAACAAGATGGGTTTTTCGCAACTCTATAATTGTATTGTTGTAGTTTGAACTTAATTATATATGCACCTTGATCTCGCTGGTATAATTAGGCTAACGTTGAGTAAATACATCTGTAGTCATTGCATCTGGTGGTAATTCTTGAATGCAAAACATGTCTAAATTAAGCTTGTGATCCCATGGGAAAGGCTTTCCTGGATGGCAAACAACCTTCAGAAATGCTGTTTTAGAAAGATTGACAATCGATTGGAGGTGGAAAATAGCATTTACAAACAGGTTTTTCTAATAGAGCGGTTTTCAATTGAGTGTTGAAACAATAGTCATCAGTTAGGTGATTGCATTCAAATTTGATTGGTTATCCATGATTGCATTTACTTTACCTCGTGATTGGTTGAAGTAAAGCTAATCATGAATTACTTCAGTTTGTGATTGGTTCATTGATGTTTTTACTTGCTCCTGTGATTGGCTCAGGTTTTGGTTGAACTGCTCTATGATGATTAGAAAACAGTTTAGGGAAAAAAAACTGAAATTTGCTCTTTTATTCGAATCCAAAGTATCTTTCAGTTCATAGGTCTACTAGTTAAAGTGATTGGTTCACTGGTGTTATAGCTTGCTCCTGTGATTGGTTCAGGTTTTGGTTTTATGACACAATATTTATTGAAGACTGCTGTAGCACTACCAATATGTACTCTTTTAACTTGTGGCTTTTGCATTCAAAGTGTGGAAGAGTTAAGCAGCTTACCATTTCAAAACTAATAAAATGATGATATAATTATTTTTATTGAATTGATGAGGTTGGTTTCCATGAACACCACACGCTGACCTCCCAAATTCACTTTAACAATAATTTATCAAAATCTGCATGGTGGAATTATTCTAAAAAGTTATAAATGAAAGGACTTTTAAGGACTTTTAAGAACTTATAGTGTCGACTACACATTTCTGGAATACGATCCCAAAATGATATAAAAAGAAAACCGAGTCTAGGTAGTTTCAAGAAAGCTATGTTAGAATATTTTATTGCTACTTATAAGGATATAGAACATTTTACTATTTAAATATTAGCTCTGCCTTTGGCGTCACATTTTGAAATATAGAAACACTGTACATATACTTCCAATATTGATACGTTTGTCTTTTAGCTTGCTCATAAATTAATTATATTTTGTGATTGTTATTCAGAGTTTTTATATTTTATGATATTAATTGTAGGAGGGCTACTGGTTTTTCAGTTGTAATACTGTTATGTGTCTACCCTCTATAAATAAAGTTGATTAGTATTATTATAAAATAAAGTTGATCATTATTAATAACTTAGATTTAGATGTTCGGACTGTAAGATCATTATCTCTATTCAAGCTCAAACTCTGTTTAAGTAATCAATCGTTTTAAACTCTAAACATGCATACACATTTAATACTTAACTACTATTCTATTTGTAACTTTTATGCTTACTTAGTATTCCATTTAGTTAGTTTTTCATTGTATCCTTCATTTGAGAAGAAAAATAGAAATTCTGTAAGACAGGCTTTTTTTGTGTAAGACAGTTTTTGTGCTTGAAAACAGAATTTTTGTACAGAAAATTTTAAGAATCCTTTTACACACTTTTTTGGAAGTTTATGGTTTTGTCAACCAAAAATAAATAGCAAAATTTCACCATGCACTTTTGAAACCGTTACCAAAAAAAATACAAGAAAGTTTGTGGCACAAAATATTTCACATTTTATTGTTGGGGGAAGTGGGAGGAAGTAATATGGGGCAAGGTAGGAAAACAGGGGGGGAGGGTAATTTATTTTTAGTACACAAAAATTCCCTAATTTAAAAAAAAATTTGACCATAGTTAATACATGTAGATTGGAATGATTATGAAACCCAGCGATCTTATTTGTTATAGGTCTTTCTTCGCTTTTTTCAACCATGACCATGCATAGCCTGCTGGTGGCTCTTATGGGTGTTTTTTTGCTAATTTGTTTTCGGATTGGGCTACCTGTGGAGCATGGTCAAAATATACCTTTTAGAGTTCCGTCCCTCAAACAGTCAACCAATAGTAGCAAAGTTAAATGTAAATAATCATGCCTGTTCAAAATCGCGTTTATATTGGTATCCGAATAGCACTTTCGCACGTATTGACTCTAAAAATAAGAGTAGAAAGAAGTCTTGTGAAGCCAAACTATTGCACTGCAAATGATATTTGTAGCCTATGTAAGTCTTGTTTGATGTACGGTACAGGTAATTCTAGCCGTCCTTCTACAGAAAATTTATTTAAAGCGTTGAATCGCGAGGGGAATCGTGGGATGAGTGTTGGCTTTGTTGTGCAAAGCGTTGGCTTCAATGTCGCAAAATCATCCTGTTTGTTCGACCATGTTTGTAATCCTTGTGGACAAAAAATCATAAACTTAATTGCCTGAGCTGTTTTGTTTGTGTGAGGAACTTGCTGAGTGATAAAGAAGGCAACCAGAATTGTGTTAGTCCAGCTGCGACTCGAAGCAAATGGCCGATTGGATTCTGTTCTCAAAAGGAATTCAACCGGAATCAAGATGTATTAAAAGAATACAGTTGTTTCCCTCTCAAGTCGTTTCGCCCACAATTAAATAATAAATCTGACATTTTAGAATGACAACTTCCACATAATATTATTACAAGTTGGGGGCAATAACGAACGGTAGCGATGTAAATATCAGTTGGTATCTTATGATTTCAAGCTAATGTGAAAATATCTGCCGCTCAATCCCAATTTCAGCCATATCGGTCGCCTGATCTTTGTACATTATGGTAGAAATATGTTTTTCGTCTCGTTTGTAAGTCGTCCCAATCAAGCTCTTGACGAAGAGAGTGAGACCGTACGCCATATGACCCTAGCAGACAGAGTTGTCGTAAGGTCTCACCCTCTTAATTATTCCTATGCCTGACGACACCTTTTTTTACAGATTTTGTCTGTGGTTAGACCAGGTCTGTCGTCGATTTCGACTCCCAGATATATTTCGAGTTAGGCACCCTTTTTAGTTTTAATGGTTGGCATCAAGATAGGATCATTGTGACGTTGGGAATTTGTGATAATCATGAATTCGCTTTTCACCGTATTTAGGTTTAGCTTGTTTGCAATAAACCAGCTGTTCATTTTATTGAGGTCATCGTAAATCTTGGATTCGATCTCCCGAGTAAAGTCTCGTATTATTTTGGTTATTTATGTAGATTAGAAACAACAAGGGTCCAACGATGGACCTGTGGCACGCCACTGGTCAGCAGCCCTTCTTTCGAGGAGGTAGCGCCAACCACACAGACCTGTAGTCTTTTGTAAAGATAAGATTTGAACCAGCTGACGACTTGGTTATTAAAACCATATAAGTTTAGCTTTTTCAAGAGAATTTCGTGATAAACTGTGTCGAATGCTTTCTTTATGCAAGAAAGACAACATGATTAGTGAGGCCTAACCCTGCTAGCAGAGGTTCTTTTCTCTTACCCTCTCTCCAGCTCCACTAACGAGGGAGAAAAGAACCTCTGCCACGATCCGAACGGTTCTTTAGATCTTGCCGGCTCCAAGTTTTTGGAGGTAAGTCACATGACAAACCGGTTTAAAAACAGGTTTTTCGAGGTCGACGTCACACACGCATGTCTTGTTGGTACTTTAAAACACTGCCCAGTCTGGAGCTTGCAGTTTCAAGATGGCATCTGTCTTTGGAGTGAGCGTGAGCGAGTTCGAAGTAGCGTTAAAAGCAACTGTGTCAAACCTCAAGGAAAGCAACATCACCCTCGAAGAAGGAAATTTATTTTATTTTCTCCACTTCGCCTTCTCTTGCCGTTAACAATAGGAAATGTACAATCTGAAATGTACAATGTTGTCTCGTTTTTCTCGGCCAATGGAAATCCAGATACGCGGCGCATGCTCAACAGAAAACCGTTCGGATCGTGGCAGAGGTTCTTTTCCCCCTCGTTAGTGGAGCTGGAGAGAGGGTAAGAGAAAAGAACCTCTGCTAGCAGGGTTGTGAGGCCTTTGTCCATGTTAATAAACCAATTATTGGTTACTCTAGAACGGCTGTGACGGTGGAGTGCAACGAGCGAAAGCCAGATTGGTATTTTGATAACAAGTTGTTTGAAATGAGGTACTCAGTGGTAAACCTAGGCTCGGTTTCAGCCGTTGGGGTGTCGTTTCTCCAAAGCCTCCCCCCACTAACGGCTGGGCGCGCGGTCAACACACCGTGTCCGTGACGTCATCTGATTGACTTCAATATTATTTATTTATTTGCGTGTTCCGCGTAAACTTTCAAAACACATTGGAATTCTTTAAACTAAAACTCCAAGTGTGAAATTAATTCGACGTAGGTAAAGGTTTTATTTAATACCTGTTATTATTAGCTCTCATGTTCACAGTCCAAGTTTTCAAGGAAAGCCCGGCTGTTGAGACACTCTCGCTGACGGAAATTAAAAGCCGAAATTTATACGGGGATAAAAATTAAGTTCAGATGTTATCTCGGAACTATTCTGAGCTAGAGTCGAGTATTCCCGCTTAGTACTTGTGTAGAGTATGTCTTGGAGACATAAATTGTACAAACTTAGTACATAGGACTTGAAGAATTGTAAAACTCATTTGATGCAGCGATTTTCAAGTGAATCGGTGATTGCAGAGTTAAACGCGTAAACATGGCCTGCATCAGACGTGATTTCCTCTCTTCTATAAACTCTTTTAATATGGAGTAGTCAGTCTTTTCTTCGCCGATAAAGGCAGCACTAATTTTCTTTGAAGTAAGAATAGCCGGGCTACCTTGGTCTTGCATCGGTAAAGTTAAATGAGAAATGACTCGACATTACGAGCTGCGACCTTTGAGCTGACGGTTTCCCAAGTGACTTCCAGAGCCAGTGCGTTTACTGACAAAGTGTCTTCACCCGAAAACTAACTCTCTTACTGCTTCTTTGTGTGAATCCTTGAATTCTTCGAAACCAAACGTTTCCAGAGCAAATTTAAGCGCATTTTGGAACAGCAATCGAAAGTCTTTGGTCCGGCTTTCAAAAGTTTACAATGTAAATTATGCAAATCAATTGAGCGACAGGATTTGAGTGGCAAGTTTGTGATTGGCTAAAACCCGACAATGTCTCAGCTCGCGCGCCCAGCCGTGAGTGGGGAGAGGATCGCGGGCTCACCGAAACCCCCACGGCTGGAAACCGACCCTATGGTAAACCTGGTCGTAGACAATTCTTTCTAGAACCTTTGTTGCAACGGATAAAACGGAAATTGGCCTGTAATTGTTGCAGTCTGGTTTACTGCCAGATTTAAATATCGGTATTACGCGGGCCCTTTTCCAGTCGTCTGGGAAGGTACCAGTTTCAAACGATAAATTTAATAAAAACGTCAAGGATGGAGACAAGACTGGTGCTGCCATTTTTAAGATTTTCGGGGGAAGTACCGAATATAATGCGGGTATCAGCAGCCATCCCGAGGGGGCGGCCCCCGGGAACCCAGGGGCGGGGGCATTTGTCACAGCAGCCATGACAAATACATGCTAAAACCCCTTGGGTGGGGCAGAAAATTGTGACAAAAACCCCCACCCCTGGGGCAACCTGAGCAACCTATTATAAGTATTAGAAGCTAAACGTTTTAGAAGTGTCAAAAATCTTAATAGTTTTATACAAATACTATCCTTTATTTAATCTCTTAATTTGAATGATAATGATATGACTTACCTCGAGGACAAAGAAATCGAAGAACGTCGATCGATCGAGCGAGTCCTGTGGCGAAAACCGCTGAACGTTGAGACAGCAGATTACGTGCAAACCCCGTGGGTATGTCCCCGGGGTATTTTGACGAAAACGCAAAAGCGCTCTAATGCCCCGCGTGTGGGGCATGTTTTTGCTACACATCCCCTGCTAAGCCCCTGGGTTGCCCGTGAGTTGCCCGTGGGTTGCCCGGGGGCCGCCCCCTCGGGATGGCCGCTGATACCCGCATAATGACGAAAGCACCTCATATAATGACAGGAGCACCGAATATAATGACAGGAGTCCGAATATAATGACAGAAGCACCGAATATAATGACAGAAGCACCGAATATAAGTGACAGAAGCACCGAATGTAATGACAGAAGCACCGAATGTAATGAAAGAAGTACTGAATATAATGACAGAAGCACCGAATATAAGTGACAAGCACCGAATATAATGACAGAAGCACCGAACCTAATGACAGAAGCACCGAATATAATGACAGAAGCACCGAATATAATGAAAGAAGTACCGAATATAATGACAGAAGCACCGAATATAATGACAGAAGCACCGAATATAAGTGACAGAAGCACCGAACATAATGACAGAAGCACCGAACATAATGATAGAAGCACCGAACGTAATGACAAGCACCGAATATAATGACAGAAGTACCGAATATATAGATGAAAGCACCAAATATTTAACAATTATTCACCGAAGTGGAGGTGAATAATTGTTTTAGTATATACCACACTCCAGGTGAATAGCCAGCACCAAATAGTTGTTTTATTTTCTGTCAAATGGACAAAAACTCGCGCGAGATGATCGCTGCTTTGCTCGGAGGTGAATATGAAATCATATTCAGTTTGAGTAGCCAATCAGAGCGCGCGAAAAGTGATATTCACTGGTGTGGTATATACTAAAATGACATTTTTTAACAGAGTGGTTGCGTTCCATATACATCTCTCTTGTGACCTTACCTTGCTAATACAGCTCGTAAAATTTGTTATTTTTAAAAGTTTTTATTTGCTTTTTTCACGGCTTTTTTTGTGTGAAGGCAGTGAGCAGCATAAACTTTAGCAGCTTCATTTGCATTATTTATCCTACGTCTTTTCAATTCATCAGTGATATACAACTGACAATCTTTACAAGATTGAGCGTGCAGCCTTAAATAAACTAGAGGCTGCGCGCAGCCTGTACTCGGACCGTATGAAAGTTTAACTGAAACTGTCTTAATCTCATAATCTGTTATGTCTGAAGTGTCACGCCACTATTTCAATGTATTGCTTCTCACTCTTTACAAAGCAAGAGATACGGCAAATTCTGAAAAGGTTCATCGCCAAAAAATTCAGATGCGCGTGTTGTGTACATTAATTGCCCCCTGGTATCAAGTTCGCCCTGCTTCTAAATTTATTAAGAAATGTATGGGCTTCCATCAGAAATCGTGTTTTATTTCCTCACACAAGGATTACGTCAAAATGTTTGGGCAGAGTTTTAATTGTTAAAGCTTTTTGAATACAACAGTGTATAAAATACTAAGAAGTGGTTGTTTAATTTGATGTGTCCAAATTTACGATTAACACGTCGAACTGTGCTAACAGTACTTGTATAGGATTTTACTGCAAAAATGACTCCTAAGAGTTTATAAATTGATATTTAAGATGGAAATCGGCGTGAAGAGAACTATTTCCCACTTACCGTATCGGCGAGATGATTAAACTTTAACTCATCCTCCAGGAGTAAGTTGATGTGTCCAATTTTCTTTAGAAGTTTATGGATAGGAAACTTTTGAAAGGAAACTTGTGAAACCGCCATCTTTACCCGGTAAATATTGATAAATAGGCTGAGCAGCAGAAGACGGCTTGTTTCTCCATTCGTCGAACTAAGCAAAATATATGATAAGCAGTTTATCAGCTCGGTTTGTACCCAGGGAGACGAGTCTGCGATAAAATTCTAGTAAGCGGCATTTATCATCTACCGGCTGGTACTTCATATACGTTAAAGTATAGTGTCCTAGTATCATGTCCGAAATTTCTGGTGATGCCTAACTCTCAAGAAGGGAAGCCGGGGTAGAAAAGAGAAGAGAGCCTGACAACAGATCCAAAGAGAAAGGTTTTCCGCCTCCAAAGCTTACGTCATCGACCCATCACTTTTTAACCAATGAAATTCATTTCCGGTTTTCGAAGATTGACAGAACTGTCATCACGAGAAATTTAAGACCTTAGTATGGTACTTGTATTTCATCTGTTCTTTGTTTTGTGCTACGATCTGTTGCTCCTGTAATTCTCTCGAAGCAGTTACGTTATGTTGCCGTGGGAATTGTTTTCTCAAAGGCTTACAAGGAATGTGCAAAATTTCGCAGCTTTGATACCATTCACTGCAAGGCGAGAAACTTGCTGTACGTGTTTTATCAGCTTCAGTGGACTGACGGCAACAATGATGGTGACGATCTTTGTTTCTCCTGTTGTTCGGTTTCCATAACTGTTATAAGATCTTGGGAAACAACTGGTATAAAATTCCCGGCGGCAACACTCCGACAACGTCCTTTCTTTCGAGAAGCAAAGTTTTGGTGCAGGCTAAGACTAATTTCGTAAGGACTGTAAAGCACCTCCAATGCTTTTATGAAATCCATTTCATTCGTTATTACAAGAGATATTTCAGATACCAAATCGTTGTTCGCTAGTGCAGTGTTTCGCGCGGACCTGGCATTTTCACATCCGGCTTTGCCGGAGTCTTGTTGTTTATCCAATCAGCCCAACATCCAGATTCTACATGTTGAACACAAGCCAGTTAATGGATTCTACTCTAACGAAGAGTTTTACCTGTTCTTCGGGCTAATTAGCAGCCTGGACAGGCTAATTAATAAAACCTGAGCCGCTGAGCCCCAAATATGGTTAGGCAATAATTAAAGCTTGACTTTAATTTTTTTATGCACAAAGCAAATGCAAATACCACTTCACTCGCGTTTCGTGCCGTAATCACAACAGACCCCAAGTTGTCGACTGAATTACGAATGAAGTAACATTCTTACCACTGCTCATCCCCAACTTCATCGTCCTCGTCGCTGCACAGAACATATTGAATATTGGGCCTTAAAAAAACATCCAATACTTGTATTTTAAAGGCAAAATGCACGAACGAAAGGCGAAACTAATTTCCAGTTCGTGAAATTGTGTCTTGACGTTTCACACATGTCTCCTTCTAGTCTACGACCACGCGATTAATTGCTAAAACAGGATTTAAATTTCCTTCGTTATCACAACTCGCTTGTCGTCACTATCGAAATGTATCACATTTTTCTATTTAGAAAGCAAGAATTACAGCAAATTCTGAAAATATTAATGTATATTTTTGGTCAATAAAAGTTCCTTTATAACAACTGTAAGTTTAGGAAGAAGTTAAAAGGTGGTAGCCGTGTGAGAAACTAATTCATCCCACCTTGATAACACGGTAATGCATCTGTACATGTTATGCAATTTCCCCCCCAAAAAACGAAATAAAAAGACACAGAAGCGAATCCTCGGATTCTTCGGAACGTCTCGTTAATCCAGCCCTCTGCCAAATAGTTTAGAAACATTAAATATTGACGTACTCTTTATCAACTTCCCAGACCGCCCTTCTATAATTTTAACGTACTGAAGGGCATCATACAATTCAGTCGTTTGGGTACTATATTCTGTTTATTCTGTTTCATTCTTTCATTCTCACTTCAGCTTGGGTCGGATCTCTTACTATGGCTCTGACATGCTTATTTTGGATTCTTTCTGACATCTCGTGTCCACAAAATGTGGATAATGTTTTTAACATACGGAGTAATAGTCGCCTTGGGATCTTCGTTTGTGTACACCACAGTATTTGGTATCGTTCCTACATACTTTTATAAGCGTAGGGCCCTAGCCACGGGCATGATTGCCGTGGGACCGGGAGCAGGGGTTTTCCTAATAAGCCACTCAAGTCCTAGAAGTTTCCGTGTCTGCCTTCGGTTGGAGAGGAGCATTGACAGTGATAGCTGGAATTGAGGTTTCCATGTTTCCAGTATATTCAAAATGAAGGATAGGAAACTGTTCTTCTTGTGATCTATTTTGTAAAATATGCTATTTTAATAGCTAAAATCTCGGAATTAAAATTGTTTAAAAGACTTTGTCTGAGATTTTAGCACGAGTTCACCTTGTGATGTCATCAGATCTTAAATTGACCAGTTTCTTGTAATGTAATATTGCGCTATTCTAAATTTTTATTAAAATTGCTTCAAATTCCACAACCCGAACGATAAAATATGTCAACAGTTTATTACACTCACGGTTTATATATGATAGCTGAACTACAATATACCTATCAATTTTTTTTACATTTGCAGGCAAGATACTGCGAAGACTTGGGTTTTACTCTACAGATGGCCTCCAGGCTTTACCTTGCGTTTGGTATCGCGTCGATGGCAGGCCGAGTTTTTGCAGGACAAATATCAGACCTACCATCCGTCAATACCCGCTACATTTGTCAGGTTAGCACTGAATAGATCTGGAGAATTAGACAGACAAAATTGCTAATAAAACGCAACACCTCTATTGTTCACCTGTGTATCTAGTTCCGAGTAAAGGAGGTCAATTTAGTATAAATGTCGAGAGACAGGGTACTTGTAGAGCTGCTCAGCTAATTTGGTATGGTCGCCTCCTGTAATCGAGCAATTTTGTGCACCATTCGGTAAAATATCAAGCTGGTTGCACATTGTATATGGGTTCATGCTCTCATTGTAAATTTACAGTTGTGGGTTGAACACAACTGGGATTATAATCTAAGCAATCTGGCGAAACTCAAACCCTAACTCAAACCCTAAGGCTAACTACAACTGAACCTTCTTTTTTTTTAAAGAAAATTAAGAATTTATAGAAACCTTGAATCGAGAATTGAACGCGCAACAGTAAACAATTTTAAAATGGTTTATTCACTTGTCTATTAACACGACAACCCCGGGCAAACTATCGAACAATGTTAGATTGCACGATAGATAGATAGATAGATAGCTAGCTCTTTAATTAAAGAGGGTGCAGAATTACAGTAAAGACCTTATTCTCCCTTGTGGCCCCACAGGTAGCCCAAGCTTGGGATGTGTATAATATTTAACAGCATTTGTATGGGATTTTTTAGTTTTCCATGTACAACGTAAATCTTGAATAAAACTCGACAAAAACCTATACAGTGTCTTCTTGTGTTCCTTAACTATGTCTGTGCCATGTTACAGCGAATTTCAGCAAAAGTTTCCCTTAAAACCCTAATCCATACTAAGGAAAGACAAGGTAGGAGGCGAGACCGCTAAACTTACCTTCAAACTACTCCAATTCGGGGCGAATTTTTCTAGGTAAAAAACATCCAATCGCCGTTTGCCTTCACGGGGCATCGAAGTGATAGATTTACGATGTAAATATCCCAATCAATCTGAACCAGCCGCGTTTCTCGAGTCATCAGCCCCCTCCAAGTACGACAAATCCACTCCGTAGAACGCCATTTTATCCGTCGCCGGAAAAAGTATGGACAGCGAAGCCGTTAAACACGCGGCCGAGCCTGGGATCGAGGATATAATATAACCCTACCGGTTACGTGTGATATTTATCGTCACGCAGTAGAGTTTATATATTCGTCGTTTGGGAATTCTCTTTCCCGCGGAGACCTACAAAACAAATCTTCAGAAATAAGTGAGTGATAGTTAATGATGCAATTTGATGGATTTTTGGCGATTTTAGGCCTTCTTGAAGCAGTTTATTTGGCGGCGATGTTGTTGACAGTTGGAACTGCTTATGGTGCTTATGGTTATATTATGTTCTCGATTCCAGGCTCGGCTCAGGCTCGGCCGCGTGTTTAACGGCTTCGCTGTCCATACTTTTTCCGGCGACGGATAAAATGGCGTTCTACGGAGTGGATTTGTCGTACTTGGAGGGGGCTGATGACTCGAGAAACGCGGCTGGTTCAGATTGATTGGGATATTTACATCGTAAATCTATCACTTCGATGCCCCGTGAAGGCAAACGGCGATTGGATGTGTTTTACCTAGAAAAATTCGCCCCGAATTGGAGTAGTTTGAAGGTAAGTTTAGCGGTCTCGCCTCCTACCTTGTCTTTCCTTAGTATGGATTAGGGTTTTAAGGGAAAATTTTGCTGAAATTCGCTGTAACATGGCACAGACATAGTTAAGGAACACAAGAAGACACTGTATAGGTTTTTGTCGAGTTTTATTCAAGATTTACGTTGTACATGGAAAACTAAAAAATCCCATACAAATGCTGTTAAATATTATACACATCCCAAGCTTGGGCTACCTGTGGTGGCCCAAACAAAAAGGATTGGAAATAACAAAATACAAAGATTACTCTAAAAACGTTTGAAAGCGAAAGCGATATATAAAAAACTATAAATATAAATTCTAATTTACTTAGCTAAATATATATCCTAGTCCATTAATAAGTTTTACTAACACGAAAGTTATCAGGAGTGTACTTAGACATTGAAAATTGAAAATACAGTTTCTTAAGTGAAATTATTGATATACAATCTTTAATATCATTCGGTAGAGTGTTCCAGATGTTGATAACTGAATAGAAAAATGTTCTGCAGAGACAGACTGTTTGTGCGTGGGACAGGATGCCTATACTTAGTATCAGATCTGGTATTGTACACTGAAGTAAATTTAAAAGAGGATAGCTTGTTAATGAGATAATCAGGCGCCCGTTTGTACGATCCAACATTGTTCGATAGTTTCAGTCATCCCATGTTGGACAGACACAATCAAATGTAGGATGAAGCTTGCTTTCGTTCGATCAAATGCCGCCACCCTAACATTTTCATCCAACAAAGTTGGATCGTGCAATCCAGTAATCGGTTCGATAATTTGACCAGAGCTTAACCCTTGGCTTCTTTTTTTACCACATTCATTGATATTGAGATTGCTTATCAGGGCGAGTTTGGTGGAGCCATGGATGAGACGAAGGTCTAACCAAAATACCATGGCGAGACCAAATAAAAATACAATAACCTATTTGTGGCGTCGAAATATGCCCTGATATTTCGTCCGCGGACATTATCTGATCCGAGAAGAGAACAGTTCAACAACAACTGTGAGCTTCGAGGATTAGATAATGTCCAAGGACAATTATTTTCTCTACTCTGTTCCGAAAATAACTTCTTTATGCTCTAGTCCTCCCTTTACATAACACAGTACAAACACTATAATAATATGATTTATTATTATTGGTAGGAAGGATCATACAGAACTAGAATGAACGCATTTCTTAACTCATTACATAATGATGCAATGTAATTATAATATATAGTAAGAATGTACAAACTTCTGAGATGATATAAGACAGTATTCTACTTGCAATATAACGAGTTAAATGCCGATATTTTGCGAAACAACTAACCGAGACTTGACTGCGTCTTGAACGTAACCGTCTTTGGCTGTTTCAGAATTCCATCTTCCGTGAAACTTAAATAACCTAACTGGTACCCCTAAATTAGCAGCGGAAGCGGCACCTCCGGCTCTAAACCTATGGGTACTATAGCCTGACGGATCAATGCCCACATCCGCTAATTTAGCTTTCAAGATCTCTCTTGCTCTATTAGTACTCTATTAGTATTGTTTATCAGAAAGCACATTGCTTTTAGCAGCTCTTGTTGACGTTGTTAAACGATGTGGTACACATAAGAGTTCAATCGTGCGTTTTATCGATGAGTTGCTTGCTTACCATTCCCACTTCGAGCCTATCTATACAAACCATGGTCTAACTAGCGATAGAGTAATGTCGACAAAATTAAAAAGAAATAAAATACATAAGAATAAATAGCAAAACTGGTGTCACCAGAACCTCTCTAGGAACCACTTTCACCTTTTTCCTTCCTTCACCATTTTTCGTTCCTAGAGAGGTTTTTACTTATTTGCCGGGCCCGGCTTTCACTGTATTCGTTCTACTGTATTTGTTCTACTGTATTTGTTCTACTGTTTCTTTGGATCCTGCCCTAACTGGTTGAGGTACAACCGGCACTCCTAGGAACTCTATTCGAGATCCCGTAAGCTCTACCCAAGTACCCGACCCAGTATTGACATTATTTCTACTGTAATTATTCAACTTCTGCCACACCGACAGACGCGCTACGACTTGTGTGGTGCGGGGGAGCTTTTTACCCCACACAAGCAGATCTACCACATGTAGTCCGCGGAGGTTTGAACACCAGGCTTGTGATCGGCTCCCCCTTTTCGGTCACAAGCCCAGCGCTTAACCCGTTGGGCTACATGTGCTAGACAGTGACGTAGGCGTAAAATATTGTATTTATGTCTTTCACAGCTGCCCGCGACTAGACAGAAATTTGCATACGAATTAATTTATACGAAGATCTTTGTAAAGTTAAAATAAAATCCACGCTGGCTTCTTCCGTATGAAATATCGATGTTTATCCCACTAGACTGCCAAGTTTTGCTCTCATCTCCTTTCTGATCTCGGAGCGAAGTTCTTCTACGTTTTTTAACCCTACTTCTTGCCTGTTTTTTTTGTCGTATTTCGAGGTTAAGCGCTTCGTATTTCCCTTTCTCACCAATAACACTTCCAAACTCGGCTTCTGAAATGTTACCATCGTCTAGGGCTTTCGAAACTTTGACTTCCACGGAATTAGCTTTAGCCCGAGCCAACATAACAGGTTTTTCGTGCTTAGAGACGTGAACCCCAAGTTTCTTACTGGCAACAGCCGTCAAAGCCGAAACTACGGCACAAAGAAATCCGAGCGATCCTAAAGAAAGCCCCACAGGTAGCCCAATTCCTGTCAATGACGTACCCAACGCGGAAGCAGACAAAACACCACTCAGGCTACCTGTGGCCACAGCAACCCCATGAACAATACCACGCGCTCGAGCATATTTTTTACGAACAACTTCGTAGTGCTTTGCCTGCTGTTCGAGCTCGGCAAGCGTATCACAGACTTTCTGCAGTCGAAAGCTATCTTGCCCCACTGGGCCAACGCTTGTTTCAGATGAATGTAGCTGAGGATAGAGCTGTGGCTCCGTTGAAACTGTTTGAATCGAATCGCTTGCCATCGTATATGCCATATGTTACTCAATCTTCAATACGTAGCGTATAGGTCGACCACGGAAGTCTACCACATTGCCTTTCCCATTGAGTATTGCCAGTCTAAGGCTGCTTATCATCGTACCTAGAGCTTTGACACTTAGTGGGAGTAGTGAAGCATATGTTGATTTTGCGAACCTTTCGCCTCTGATCTCTAAGCTAGCTAGGACTTGCGTTCGTTTTCCATCTCGAATTGAAAAGCTAGAATCCGTCACATCGTAGTGGACATACACTGTGCATATTTCTTGTAGCGCCAGTTCATGACTACCCACTGGGATTGTCATATCATCTATACCATGTTTATTACCTTTGACACCCAGTAGTGCACAGAGATTTCTGCCGAACTGGATTGGGGTTTTAACCTCTAGGGTCCAAACCAACGTCGGTAGGGTTTTCAGGAATTTAATGATTCCAGCATCGATTGCGGGTTTTAAGTATGTTTGAATGCTTTCCATATCGTGATGCCCCACAGCGATATTGTATGGAAACCCAACACCGGGTACATCCCACCAGAACGAAGCCATTTTTTCTAGGTTCCACCAACTATTCGCAAAAGTGACCTCAACTAGTGAAATGTTGTGGATACAAATAGGTTGATCAAAGTAGACTGTATGGTCAGCCGAGGTGGTGGTGACATTGAGTATGACCACGTAGTAGTATTAAAGGTATAACTGCATATATGTATAGCTTCAATATGAGGAGGCACGGAGGTCTTTTTAGCTACCATTACGAAGGGAAAGACGAGGAGGAGAAGACCCCACCACCGAATGCTAATTTACGAGAGACTAAAGCTGTGAGA
This sequence comes from Actinernus sp. WN-2022, assembly GCA_030867875.1. Taxonomy (NCBI): domain Eukaryota; kingdom Metazoa; phylum Cnidaria; class Anthozoa; order Actiniaria; family Actinernidae; genus Actinernus; species Actinernus sp. WN-2022. Next base: position 147,088,960 of record JAOWCC010000577.1, on the reverse strand, counting down.
GAGAGAGAAGCCGAAGAAAAAAAGAATCCAGCTCGGATAGATAGAGAAGCCGCGGAAAATAAAGAGATCGCAACACTGAATGCCGATCTGTTGGCGAAGTTCAAGAAAAAATAGCCACATGCGGATTTTCGCCGGTTCCATGCCTCTACAAACGTAGATGGTCCAGGCAAATATTCAACGAGCATTTTATTTCGAGATGGGGATTCTAGCTATGTGGTCTATGGTGATGATGTCTCCAAGCTACCCGCTAACATTCAAAAACGTGTCGATGATGTGCTGTGGGATTCGCATGGGGGTTTCCCATCTACATTGACGCTAGACACAAGTGCAAAATATCCTGTTCAAGCAGCTCCTCTTACCAAAAAAGCACAAGACATTGATCTCACTAATCTATGGATATACGCCGCACCTACGAAAAAGTTCAAAGCAGGTGTCCCGAACATATTCTAGGAGACTGTCGTAAAGCATATGACATCAAATGAGTCTTATGCATGGTTAAGAGCTCCAGATTTCAAATATTGGCCTCAACAGCTAAATTTCGCAACGTGGTGTGCAACTTCTGGATGTGGAGTGTCGTTGTTCGACCCTATTTTCAAAACATATCCACCAGTTGTTCAAGGGTTCCTACGATTTCACGTATATTTCACAATACGAAGAGTTTTGCGTGAACTTGGTGGTGCTCACAGCGTTCCTCTACCTAGTGACTCTACCTTCAAACAACTAGATAACCTCTATAGCAAAGCAGCTCTTGAGGACTTGTGCATCGAGTTTGGTTTATCTCGAACGCCAGACTTCCGTTGGCACGGAGGTAGGAATCACGGGCTAGGAGATATATTCCTTTTGTACCCGGGGCCGACAGGATACGTAAACGTCCATGGAGCCAGAAGCTATGACAAAGCGGCAACAACATGGCCCCAGCGCTATAATTTGTTTGCAGACCAAGGAGGCAAAGAGGACCAGGGCGATCTGGTTGCCTTTATTCGGAACGATGAACACGAAGGGAAACAATACAATTGGTTTACACCACCAATCGGAAAGGGTTTGACAGATGCTGGGTTGGGTAGGTTGAATCGATCTGTCGAGGCCTTTGTATATTGCATTCTAGGTGCCCAAACCAACCTTAATGCATCCATCATAGATAGCCACAATGTCCGAGAAGAGTTTAAGAAGTTGGTTGAAGCCGCTATTCTTGAAAACGATTTAGTGAAAAGCTACGATAATTATAAGCTAGCCATACTAAAAACACATAAGAGGCTTGATCTAGCAATAGCAGCAGGGGTGCGGTTATTGCCAAGCAATCTGGTGTACTACCTAGGCAAAAAAGATGGTTTTAAAAATCCAATCCCGAACGCCACGAAAGATATGGTATTAGTTGTGAACGGCGTTAATGAGGAGGTTAGCTATTCAAAAAATCAAAACCTATGGAAGGACCATCCAAAAAGACACAACTACCACACAGCGCAACACAACAAGTTCCACCCACCACACCTAGCAAGAAAGCCCTCCATAGTACCACCGCAGTAGAGCACTTATCAAATCCTACCCCACAACACGAGATCAATCTAGCAATGGTATCTATTGCTGCAGTTGGATCTGCTTGGTGGTTATTTCGCTAACGCCGCTTGAATTGCTCTATTACTAAGACGACTACGGCCACGATTAACAACCAAGCGTTGTTTGCTAGGAATCCCACAACGTCACCAGCCATACTAAATACGAAGCTCGCAATTGGTCCAATCATTGTAGGTAGAATCTGTCCCAGCTTTTTTCCTGTTGCTTTTAACATTTTAGCAACGGCTTTAGCAGCCTCTTTAATAGTGTCAGGTAAGCTCTTTGGTAGTGCGGGAACAGCCTTAGTCAGACTGGAAACTATTGCACCAACTATGGCACCTACTACGGCCAGTACGCTAGCTATGCCAAACCCATACTTCTTGAAAATAGCTTTGACTCTATCGCGAAGGGGCAACCGTTCTAGTAGGGCTTCTTCTCTGCGTTCTAGGACTGCAATTTCGTCACGGATGATGACTATATCATTCTTAGCTGCTTCTATCTGATTTTGGGTTGACTTAGGGTCTTGAAGTATGCCTTCCTCTTGTTTGAGCCGCTCAGCAAGTTGGTTCTGAGACCAGACGACTTGTTCATCTGCCTCTTTCATCGTAGGCCCTAGAGCCTTTTTGAGGTCTTTCCTGATCGTCTTATATCTCTCACCCTTCCAGGTGGTTAAGGGGGTAGGGTTATCGTCGCTTCCACACTCGCGTACGTAGATTCTACCCTTTCCCTTATTTTCATCCCATACGGTTGCTACCTCAATTACATGCCGAATCCCAGCATCTGGATAGTGTTCATGGACGGCATCTATCAACATTGTCTTCATCTTTTCTGATGTGTCTGATTCGAAGATGAACCCCCGATAGTTAACTTTAACTTCCTTAGCGCGGATTTCTTCCATAGCAATGATTTCTTCTAATGCTTTTTCTAGTTCTGGGTTGCTAAATGAGGTTTCCTGAGTCTTCTTCGGCTTAGCACCCTCTTTGTCATAGTCATGTAAGGGTTTCATGTTGATATGTTCTCCTGGCCCCGTAGTTGTGTCATCTGGAAACCTTAATTTCCATGACTCTTTGTTAACAGTACCATCATCGTCGGAGCCTCTACCTGCTTCAGCTACACCAGGCCTTTCCTCGTACGGGTCACCCCCCTCAGCCATATTGAACTTAACTATATATCTTGCTATATTCAATATGATATCGTCGAAGCTAGTTCCTGCACAAACACGTAGAGAGCCCCTTGGACTCAAAGCTCGACGCATTCTATATAGACGCACTTTCGCACCATCATCTGCCAACCCAGGTGAGACGCTCTATGTTGCTGTTTCAAAACTAGGAGAAAACATCGTCCTAGTCCCAGGTAGCTTTGTGCTGTTAGCTGATATTGCATTGTCTGGTGGACTCAACACTAATCGAGTGGTGGCCAATGTCGGACGATGTTTAGTCTCTCATCGCAGATGTATATTTGGAACAGAGGTAATAGAAGACCTTGCCCGACCAGATCTCCTACAGACATATTCCGATCTCTATCTTCCTACTCCAGATAGAGAAGCTCGGATTCAACAAGGTATCCAATCAGAGAATATGAACAAGCTTCGCTCGAAGACTAACGGTGCATCATCTGAAGAAACTGCGATACTGGCTGCTTATGGTTCGAGGTATCGAATCCCACTGGATGTTGACATTCTGACACAACATGGAGCTCTATATCCCCACGCCCTCCACGACATCATTTCTTTTGAGTTGGTTCTAGCACCCGCTGTCGATATAGTGGTGGGAACAGATGCAACCAAGATAGGCACATACAAGCTCAACAACATACAGTTGGAGTATGAGGTCATAGAGGATGAAAAACTCGCCAGACAAGCAGAGCACGCATATGCTACAGGCACTTCCTTTCTATTCAACCATGCTTTACACTCCACGACTGTACCTATTAACCAGGCATCAGACACTTTGGTGGCTAAGAACCTAACAGTCCCACGGAGATCCTTTACTGGACTACTTTTACTCTTCGTGGCGCCACACACCGCAGGTGCCAGGGACAGCGAGGCATTCTCCAATCCGGGCATCACTAAGGTGGAAGTAGATGTCAATGGAATTCCAAATTTCTTCTTTCCAGATGGTGTGCTACCACCAGATTTCTGGGGGGCTGCCAAGGGATGGTTTGGTACGTCAGTCGACGTTGATCCGAAAATGACGCCTATGACACCCACCAAGTTCTACAACAACAAATTTGCCGTCTTGGTTGATTGTCGCACAGCAAAGGATCCAGTTGTCCATGGTGATGCCTTAGCCCAAATAGGTGGTGGTAGTGGAACTGTTAACATGCACATCTTCGTCCTGTCAGATGCTCAGATCAATATATTAAATGGATCTCTGAGTAGTTTTACATACTAATGGATTTCCCTGGTAGAACACATACCATTCAACGCACTCATAGTAGGCCCCACAAACTGTGGGAAAACAGCATTTCTCCTAGAGCAGCTTCGTGGACCATTTCGTGGTAAGTTTGACTACATAGTATTAGTTTGTCCCACATACGCCCACAACAAAACCTATCGGGGATTTGCCTATCGAGATCCACATTTCTATGTTGTATCACCACCACAGGATGCTATCAATGCTGCATTGCATATTTGTGCAACCTTTTGGGCAGGTACCAATACTCTATTGATTCTCGATGATTGTGCTGCCTCAAAGGATGTCAAGAAACGAACCGATAAGCTCGTAGATCTGGCCTTTTCTACTCGACATATAGGGCTCTCTGTTTGGGTGCTATCCCAACAATTAACGAGCATATGCAAACCTTTCCGTGAAAACGTAGCTGTCGTAGTTGCCTTTCATACCGCATCGGCTGTAGATGGAAAAAGGCTATTAGAGGACTATGGGGGCTCACAAGAATGTAGCGAGTTACAAGCAGTGCTTCGGTCTCATAAGTTTGCTCGCATATGCTTTTGTTTGCGACATCCTTTTGCAGTAGTGTTAGAGATACCTGTATCATATTATCATGGATGATGAAGAAATAATTGCCCTACTAGGTGAGGATGTAACAGGCCCACCACCTAAAATAGAGGACGTTGTAACAGATAACCGCGAAGCACTTGCAATTTTGGCTGCAACGGGTACAACGAAGGATTATCTAGGGAAACATTTCTCTCTTGGAGACATTTCTAGACTGCCTGAGAAAGAAGTAGATAGATTATATAGAAGATATCAGGCCGTTCTAGCTCAGCAAATAACAGGAAGCTTAGTCGATGGTGTGATGCGTCTAGCTACCCGACTAGTTGCATACCTAGTCCCTATAGATTCTCAAGAAGAACTGCTGCTAGACCTACGAGAAGATCGCCTAGTCCGCAACGAGATAAGTGCTGCGACTGGCTTGTTGTCTCTTAAAGCAGGTCGCTTTATAGCACTAGCTAGCGTCTTGTTCCACGTATCTGGTCACATAGTTATTCCTGGTACCTCTGCTATCACACCTATTGAACCTTCTTCACACATACCTACTATATCAAAGCAAGATGGAGGAGACGGATCAGATAACTGCAGATCCTCCGAAGACTGTGCCTGAGAAAAAAGAAAAAGATCCAAAGCGCGTTGCTGCTGGAAAAGCATTGGCAGAAAGCAACAAACGTGCCAGAGAGGCTCAAAAGCGAGAGTTGGCACGTGAGAGCGAATTATCTAAAGAAACAGATGTTGGAGGAAGCTGGCCAAAAACCGTGTCTACCAATACTATTCTAGCGGCCATTGGAGTAGGCGCTTCGTTGGTAGGGGCATACTATCAATACAGAAGATACATAGACGACGCCCCTAGAAACGTCGCTACTATACAACCCTCGAGTCAAGTAGAGACTACGAAGGTAGCATTGCCGGATATGGAGTAGAACGATAAACATTTTAAGACTAGGACCATAGGTTGTATGCTATAGGAGGATGGTTGAGAATAAATTGATGAAAACGGCAACTGACGCTGCTATAGTTACTGGGCTTGCTACAGGCATTGGTTGGATTGCAAGAAAGGTCGTAAAGGAACCTATGCTCAACGATCCTTCTGCTTCTATAGTGAATTACGTGAAGTGGACGGCTGTGTTGGCTGGTGGCCTAGCTGCCAAGCAATATCTCGAGGACCAAAAGTACATACCGGCTGATTCGTGAGAGTACCCAATGGTGACATTGGCGGCCGTTGGAATGTCAATTTTCGGAGCTGTTTTGAATGCGACGGCATTCACGGGTGGTGGGGTGATCGCTAGGCTTCTTTCTGGAAACGACGATAGGATTGCTATAGAAAAAGAGAGATACGATAGGGCCGTCGAGAAACAGGCAGCTGCTATGAAGGCTTACAATGAGAAACGTCAAAGATTATATGACTATGCCAATGAACAGGAAGGTCTGGAGCACGATGCTCACGATATGCAAAACGACACCAACCGCGCTTTTGTGCAATCCGACAAGTTACGCCAGGCACTGAAACGACTCAAAGCAATGAAAGAACCTCGTTTATCTGACTACTATCGACCCTCAAGTGAGCAGAAGACGAACGAGTTGATCTATGTTGGGGGTGGAATGCTAGGCGCTGGCTATGCTGCTAGTCGCTGGCTATAGCTATGCTTTAAAAAACGAGCTTTTTTATGTTAGTTGTAAAAGTTGGTTTCTGCATCCATTTGAAGCTACGCATGCACATATACACATATATACGTATCAGAGGCAACTTTCAATGAAAATGAAAAACGTACAAGCTAAGAAGGCCTTTGGGACTCATCCAATGCACTGGGACAGTCTCGTGCAGGCAATATCAGTTAAAGTGAAAGCTAAGGGAACTGGAAACTCCATCACCACTTATGCTTTAGTAGCCCCCAACTCTCCTATTTCATATTGTACCGATTCGCTTCTAACCAAGTTGGGCTTCGAAGGTGAGATAGAGTCAGTAGATCTCGCATCGTTAAAATCCAACTTCCTACTCGAGTTTGGTTTCAGCGAGGTAGAGGCGGCATCCAAGCGCCACTCCGTAGTAAACCTAGAATTGCAAACTCTTAATAAAGACGTATCCTTCGACCTTTGCAATGCAGTGATTTGCCCGGCTGAACTCTTAGACATCGCATTCATCATATGCGGCCAAAAATTGCCTATAGAACCCCAAATAGATTTAGTAATAGGGAACGAACATATAATGAACTTCGCTACTAGTAAAGATTTGAATACGATGGCGTTAAAGTGGAACGAAGAGCCTCGACGAATCAAAAGTCTATTCCGCATAAGGGATAGGTGCTTAAACCTTACGCCACTATACGCATGATGTAAACTGGACTCGCTACTATAAAAAGAATAAGAACTCGTTGGCTCTCAACCAGTCTTTATTCTGTTTCTGCTTGTTGAAGGTTCGACCTATCACTTTGTAATAATGAGTCGCAAACTCAGTAGTAAGCTGAGCCTACGATACTACAGTCCTCAAGGCTACTGGAAAGGTCGCACTGCAATTGGTAAGCTAGCAGTGGCAGCAAAGGTATCAGAAGATGTAGCTGCAAGTTGGTTGGAGAAACAGGCACTATGGCAGATATACCTACCACCACCACGATATATCCCACGACCACATTGGACTGTATCGAAACCAAATGAGGTTCACCAAGCTGATTTGATCTTTCTACCTCACGATCGACCTGGACGCGGACGAAAGCTATATAAGTATGCTTTGGTCGTGATCGATGTGGCTTCTCGATATAAAGAGGCTGAACCTTTAGCTTCGAAAGATAGTAGCGAAGTGGCTGCAGCCTTTGAACGAATATACAAGCGTAGTCCACTAGAATGGCCAAAAACGTTGAAAGTCGATCCTGGTAGAGAATTCATGGGACGTATGTCTGGAGCCTTAGAACTACATGGTACGAAAGTCCAACGAGGCGAGGCTGGTAATCATAGTGCTCAAGGATTCGTTGAGCGAGCAAATAGAACACTGGCTGAGAGGTTGTTTGGATATCAATATGCACAGGAGATGGTGTTTGCTTCGGAAGGATCAGATGCACGTAGTAGAGAATGGGTGTTGCGACTTCCAGAGGTTATCAAAGCCATGAATAATGAGGTGACTCGACTTACAGGAAAGGAGCCTTCAAATTATGTTGTGTCACAGCAAGTGAACATCAAAACTCTTACATATTTGCGACCTGTGGGATTAGAAGAAAAGCGTTTGCCGTTTGATGTTCTAGTTCGATATCTATATGCGCCGGGGGAATTGGAAGGTGGAACCAAGCGAGCAACTGATCCTGTGTGGAGTTTACAGACATACGTCGTTTCACGTAGTGCAATATCTTCGAACCAGCCAGTTCTATACTATTTTGGGGAAGATGCACCAAAGCGAGGGTTTGTGCGAGGGTTTGTGCTACAAGTTGTTCCACCAGATACGGAACTACCTCCAAAGGGGACTCTAGGATAGCAGCTCGCAAATGAAATCGTCCAAGTCCACCTTGGTGTTTTTGTGTCCATATGCTAGTGTATCGATTCCGTTTGCTGAAATCCATCGTTTAGAGTCAAACGGTGAGAGAGATACTTTATTCATATGAACGCCATACATCCTGTGGCCTTCGCTTCGAAGCATATCCATACCGTGGCGGAATACTTTCTTATCTAGCAAGCACTCTTTGTATTGCTCATGACGAATACGATGTTTCCCAACTGCCTTCTTGGTGCCTTTAGCTTTCCGAATCTCACCACCATCTACTTTCAATATTGAGTAGAGCTTTGATCGTAGTCCAACATATTCGACAATGGAAACACCTCCACATTCGTCTTTCATTTTACCAAGTACTTTCTTGTTGTTGGTGTTATACAGCGGGTGGTCTTTGCTGTAGTTGCTCGTATCATATAGATGTTTGTTGGTGGTCATATCTGCATATACGTCTTCAGTTTCAATGTGTAGTAGTAGGCTGTCAGTATCTGTGTAGAGTAGATTACAGCGTTATCCATACTGCTTCTTGAGCTCGTTATAGTAGAAGTCATACATCAAGTGCTTAGATAGATCTACAATTGACATGCCAACATATACCGGACGGTTCAAAAGTAGCTTGCTTTTGTAGTTGTGTACAGCAGCTAGATCATTATCAAAGATCGTTGAGCGAGCATAGCTAGGTTTATTCAAGAGACGCTGTAGTCTGATTCCTTCTGAGGAGCGCATAGTTTTATATCTACACGCTTACGTAGATTTTCCATTGTTTTGCCAAAAACGGAGTTGTTCATCAGCTTGTAGAGGTCTTGCTCGAAGGTGCTCTTAGCTTGTTTTCGTAGCTCTGTATTCATTCGTATGTATGGCTCCATCCATGGGGATTGATTGAATCGTAGCGCTCTGTGGATCTTCTGGAGACGCATGCCTAGGGATAAGTATAGTTGTAGGTTGCGGTAGTGAAGCACATATCGTTCTTTGTCATATAGGTTAGGCACAAGCTTTTCCACTTTCAAAGATCCGTTGCCTTTGTAGAGTTTCTCAAACAGATCGGTTTGATACTCTGATAACCAAGCTTTATCCACCTGCATTCTCTCTGAAGCTAGTGGATAGCTGTTGTGCATATCGTGGAGTTCTAGAGGATACTCAAGGTCAACTTCGAGGATGTAGCCTTTATCTGAATTGTCCGCAAGATTGGTGATTCGTTCTTCTGTTGGTGTGCACCACTCAAATCCTCCTGTTGGTAGATATTGGCTCATAGCCCAGCCATAGAGATTGTTGGCGTCAATATAGAGTATATGGCTATTTGGCTTCTCTGGATCGAAATCAGGCGCGTTTGCGTTATTTGCTTTAGCATGACGCTGAGGCACCATAGATATACCACCACGTAGACCTTTCTCAACAAATAAATGCATGTCATAGTCAGTTAAAGTGCCTATAACCCTTTTGCAATTTTTATTGCCTACAAACCTTCGAAGAGTTTTGAGTACTTCTGTGAAGAAAGTTTTGGTTTTGAGTGAATACTTTATGTTCTACGCTTGTTTGAAGTCGTGTAAATGTGACCTTGCCTGATCCATGACCGCGTAAGCAAAAACCTGGGTCGATACCTGTATGTACGTCATCTTGACGTCATATAATTAATTCGGCTTTGCAATCATTTTAAGAAATAGTTAACATGTTGACTAAAATGACTTTTCTCTTTACTAACAACTCACAAACTGTGTATATTTTCTATGCATCGATGTTGTTGTGATAGAAAGGCGCTATGGAGAATAATGCATTAATGAGGTGACGTATATACAGGTTTCGACCCAGGCTTTTACTTACGCGGTCATGGGTCAGGAAAGGTCACAAAAGGTCACATTTACACGATTTCAAACAAGCGTAGAACATAAAGTATTCACTTTAAACCAAACATTTCTTCACAGAAGTACTCAAAACTGTTCTGAGGTTCATAACCTATCAAAATTGCAAAAGGGTTATAGGCACTTTAATAGTTCAAGCTCCACTCCAGTCTTCTTTAACAACGCATCCCATGAGAGTCCTGGACTTGTATAGTAGTGAGCCGGGTCTAATCCATAGTTTTGCATGCATGTCGTGCGAAAGGTCTCAAACACATCTGCTAGTAAAAGTACGTCAGTTTGAAGGTAAAGGTCATGGTAGTCTCCTAACGTTTCACAATCGAATACCTTCCAAACTTCTAGTGCGTGTTCGTAGTCCTCATCGGATATGTCCTCTAGGTATAGCTTACTATAAAACGAATTCTTTGGTGGAAGAGAAGTCTCTGTGAATCTCTCCCAAGCATCCATGTACTCATATGGATAAACACCTTTGCGCAGCAGCAGCTTGTTTTTTTCTGGGTCGGGTGTATGCTTCGTAGTTTGTTGGAAGGTGTCTGTGGCTGCGCTTGCTACCAGCTTATCAAGAGAGGATAGTAGAAATTGTGCGCTATCGATGAACCGTAGGTTGCCAAGTGAGAATGAAATATATTTCTCCATATTGTTTGGGATGCAAGAGATATCGCCCTCTGTCTTGGAGATGGATTGCATCAATAGGTGAGAATCATACCCACGAAGATTGTGGAATACAACTGGTATAGTAGGTGAGATACGCAGTTTGAGGTTACAGACTCTATGTGCGGCACCTCGAAACTCACCTGTGATGTGGCAATGATCACGTACTCTATCTATACCAACCAAGGGCTTCTGGCAAATGTGGCAAATCGTTGCTCTATTATAAACCTTACAGTTTTCTGGCGACATACGTAGTGGCTTGGCAGCTTGGGCTTTGATCTTTGCCTCCTCTTCTTGTATGCATCGTAGAAAACGCTCGATAGTTTCTGTACCTCGATATAGCACAGGCGGTTCGCTACGACCATCAGAACGTATAACGATGTAGGAGAATCCACAGGGAATGTGTTCCTCTGTCTTTTGTGTGTTGCTTTTTTCAGGGTCTTGGGCAGGTCCTTCAATCTTAGTGGTCAAAGCCTCAAAGTCGGCATAGATAACGTATGGAACTTTAAGCTGTTTGTGGATATTTTGAAATGAGACAATGTTGTTCTCCTTGGTAGGCATTTCGATGCGAATGGCTCGATCATCGACGCCGTTACACTCTGGAGTGTGCTTTTCGAGAAGGGCATTGGTAGTATATCCATGTAGACAGCGCTCGCAGAAGTGCTGCCTATGTCCGTGCTTCGTTTGATCGGATAGAAGACGGTTGAAATCCTTGATCCAACAGTAGTGTTTAAGATCGCTATCTGGGTGTTCTATAAGCAAGAAGTTGACTCGCTTCGAAAAGTTCTCCTTCGAGATGTGGTGTACGATCACGCACTTTTCCTTTGGATCCCAACCATATACATTGATAGAGATCTCGTTTTGCTTCTCTACACGTTTTATTTGTGAGATTGGCGTTGGTGCGTCCACCCCATCAAAGTTAAACCCATCATCTTTTCGGTACTTTGACATCCTCTGGGGGTCTTTTGCAACTGGAAACAACGCGGCACGTAGCGACCAACGTAAGCAATTGTCATTGTTGTTCTTTACGTTGATCACGGCTTTCTTATTAGCTACTTCGGTGGGTAGTAGTAAATATGAACCTCCACGTAGTGGTTGATATCTAGCGATGTTTAACCATAAACTGTTGACTCTATCTATAACCCAGTTTGATCCTCGGCTGATCCACTTCTCGATATAGCTATGGATCTGAGCATCTTCTACTATTACCACACTGATCTCAGCACTGTTGGTCAAAACGGCTTGCGAGCTCCGAAAGGTAGCTATCTCATATACTGAACCCTCAGGTTTATTAAGTCGGAGTGTGATGTTTAAAGCCAGCTGAAACTTAATGCTGTTGAGGTCTTGAAGCTCTTCCTCTAGCTTTTCGGTAGTCTGCTTCCGCACACCGGCGAGGAAAGCGTCTGGGTCTGCTCCTAGAGGATTACCATCTTGAACGTCCATCTTCCATCCGCGCAAATAACGCCCAATAGCCCTGGGTGCTCGAACGAATGTGAGCATATGTTCAGCCATAGTATATTACCTTTTAGTATAAACCAACTAGTGGACTATTACAAATCCTGCATTCTGATTGGCTACCCTACTATAGGTCTATTTGTGATAGCTCATGGTAGAGGAAAACCGCACACATTTTCACGAAATAATAACAGTTTTTCAACTTCAATTTCTTTCTTTCTATTATTTTCTACTGTCCGACTAGTTAGTTTATACTTAAACAATTAGACCTCTCGCCCTCATGGGCTACGAGTTAAATAGCCCATTCGGGCTGCGGGTCTAATTGTTAAATAGTAGCCCTTCTCTAATAGGACGTTGAAATACAATAAAGTTGACTATAGTAGTATAATACCTTATATAGCCCTCCTCTAATAGGATGTCAAATACAATAAAATGGACTATAGTAGTAAATAATATGCCGATCCTGGTCGCAGTACCTTTGTTTTTCGTTGTATGTCAATTTGGTGGCCCCCGAACCCCGACGTATTTGTTGGACTTTGGTAACCTCGATATGTGCCAAATTACAACATCTATGGTACTCAAATAGATAATAAGTTGGAATTTGGCACATATCGAGGTTACCAAAGTCCAACAAATGCGTTGGGGGAGGGGGTCAGAACATTGACATGCAACGAAAAAACGAAGGTGCTGCGCCAGGATCGGCATATTATATACTACTCCGATTAGTGTTAATCCTGGATTAACTCTGCACAAAACCTATTGGTTGTCATGGAAATTAACCCTGGATTAGCACTAATCGGGCTATGAACAACCCGGCCCAGTTGCATAAACGAAGTCCCTTCCTCATGCGGAGACTTCATTGCAGATACCTCGCGATTCCCAAAAAAAAATGAATAAAATCAAACCCGAAAGCAGCACAACTCCACCATGCCAGAATACTTTATCGACCAACCTTTATCTAATGAATATACGTAAGTCCGCACGCCTACTATCGGCCACCCTGTGGATGAAACATGACGAACTGGCGCGCGAGCGTGGCCGTGGCGGGAATTCGTTTTGCCCAGAGTGTGTACGAACAAATTTATACTGAAAAAAGCAAAGGAACGGTAAGTTATCGCAAAAAACGTTTTATTATAAGAATGTGAAAACTCGTGGTACAATTTATAGCACAGTGTAGAAGCTATAAAACAACTACATACAACGAGGCAACAACAACGTTTATTCCCGCCATGCTTGACCGAAATGAAGTACATTTTACTGGCCTGAATAGTTGCTAAGTAACTCCAACCTCAATCCACACACTTTTTGAAGGTTTTTCTATGGTTACAAAGCGAACAAACATCGAGTGGCTGATAATAGGTATTGCTTGGCCGATAGTGGGTTAATCTGGCCGATAATAGGCTTGTCGACAACGGACATGTTCAGTCGATTTTCAGGGAAAATAGTGAAATTCGAAAGGAATCAGGTTATACAAACTTAGTCACAACTATTGATTTAAAGCTGGTTTCCATATAACCGTATGTCGCCGATAGCTCCTACCGTAATTCTGGTTATGGTACGTGAACAACCCCTGGTATGATGCCGGTTGCCTGATTCCCGCCCTCGATCGTTTCCCGTGTTGTGATATACAATAATCGATTCTGGTTTGCTATCAATTGTCACATGCCGGCGACGGTGTATCCATAAAAATGTCACCACACCAGCAGTACCGTTAGTGCCGGGAATGTTGAACAGCAGGCAATGTGCAGGCGGTACCCGGGTATAGTGTTTCCATCAAATTCCGTATTTCACAGGAAATGGAGCATGTACCCATTACGACAAGGCAGAATGTCTGATTTCTTATGCCTGCCCTTAACCTCTTTTTGGCTTTTAAATGATTAACTTAATGTACGTCTTTATTAGTTGTACTCAATCCTTCTTTTCTTTTTCTTTTTCAGGTTTAATTGCGGAGAGGTTCGATTCATACGTTCCCGTTTTCTTAGTTGCTGGCAGCACAATATTAGTAGCTTCTTTTATTCCATTCTTATTAGAATGCTGGAAGGACAAAGAACCCTCGAACGCTGCTGAACTTCAAAGTACCACCTAGGCTTTGGTAATCGAGAAAGAGACTGTTCTATAACTAGTATGCAAGTTAGTTTTGTAAGATTGATCAGGTTATTGAAACTTATCAAAGGAAAAAACATCAAGATTACCAATTGTAAAGGTTTCGAGTAGGTAGCTTTTACCGACAAAGTTACAGGTAGGCAAAATTAACTTGAAAATAAGACTAAGACTACGGACCTGTTTGTGAAAATCACAGAAGGAGATGTAAACAACTTAAATGAGCTGCATGACAATGAATATTCCGAGCACAAAAAGCCAAATACGATCTAAACCTCTCTAAAGATTTTCTAGACTGCAATAAAGAGACAAGAAAACCCGATGAAACTTCCCAGAACAGCTTAGGAAGATCACGAAGACGTTTGTACTGACAGTGAGTTAAATGAATAGATAAGAGTTATTAGAGCAGTTAGTTGTCCATATAATAAAAAGAAAATTACAGAGTGGTTTTCGCTGCGCTCACTCATGAAATGTTTCTCTCGAGGATAAAATTCATATCTTCTAACCACCGTGTAATATTCTCTATATCTCTCGTAGACACCACACCCAAATATTCTACCGTTGGACTATCCACTTCATGTACAATCGATATCAAAGATAACTGGCTAGGGCTTATATGCACTTTAGTAGTATATAAAATGCCGGTTCTGGCGCAGCACCTCCGTTTGTTCATTTCGACCCTATCCAGCACCCCCGTTTTTTATTGCATTTTGACACCCAATTAGAGGAGTGATTAGTATACGGTATATACTACGGCTGACATATACTAACAGGATCAGAAAATTGATATACAACGAAAAACAAAGGTACTTCGACCAGGATCGGCATATTATTTACTACTTTATACACTTATTGTATTTTGACAACCAATTAGAGGAGTGATTAGTATACGGTATATACTATGGCTGACCATATACTCGAATTCGTACGAGCACCCCGGGCTATTGGAAAATATTTACGCGGGTGGAAGATGGACATTCAAGATGGTAATCCTCTAGGAGCAGACCCAGATGCTTTCCTCGCCGGTGTTCAGAGGCAGACTACCGAAAAGCTAGAGGAAGAGCTCCAAGACCTCAACAGCATTAAGTTCCAGCTAGCTTTAAACATCACACTCCGACTTGACAAACCTGAGGGTTCAGTATATGAGATAGCTACCTTTCGTAGTTCACAAACAGTTTTGACCAACAGTGCTGAGATCAGTGTGGTATTAGTAGAAGCACATGCTCAGATCCATAGCTATATTGAGAAGTGGATAAGCCGAGGATCAAACTGGGTTATGGATACGGTTAACATTTTGTGGTTGAACATTGCCCGATATCAACCACTCCGTGGAGGTTCATATTTACCACTACCTACAGAAATAGCGAATAAGAAAGCCGTGATCAATGTGAAAAACAATGACAACCACTGCTTCCGTTGGTCAATACGCGCAGCACTGTTTCCGGTTGTGAAAGATCCTCAGAGGATGTCGAAGTACCGAAAAGACGATGGGTTGAACTTTGATGGGGCGGATGCGCCAACGCCAATCTCTCAAATAAAACGCTTCGAGAAGCAAAACGAGATCTCTATCAATGTATATGGTTGGGATCCAAAGGAAAAGTGCGTGATTGTACATCACATCTCGAAGGAGACCTTTTCGAAGCGAGTTAACTTATTGCTTATAGAGCACCCAGATAGCGGTCTTCAACACTGTTGGATCAAGAACTTCAACCGCCTTCTATTCGATCAAACTAAGCACGACCATAGGCAGCACTTCTGCGAGCGCTGTCTACATGGATACACCACCGAAGCCTTTCTCGAAAAGCACACCCCAGAGTCTAACGGTGTCGATGACAGAGTCATTCGCATTGAAATGCCTACCAATGAGAACAACATCGTCTCATTTCAGAATGTCCACAAACAGCTCAAAGTTCCATACATTATCTATGCCGACCTCGAGGCTTTGACCACTAAGATTGAAGGACCTGCCCAAGACACCGAAAAAAGCAACACACAAAAGACAAGAACATTCCCTGTGGATTTTCCTATATCGTTGTACGTTCCGATGGTCATAGCGAACCACCTGTACTATACCGAGGGACAGATACAATCGAACGCTTTCTACGATGCATACAAGAGGAAGAGGCAAAGCCACTACGCATGTCACAGGAAAACTGGAGTGCCTTCAATCTAGCAACCGATTGCCATATTTGCCAAAAGCCTATTGGCCGTAGAGACCGAGTGCGTGATCACTGCCATATAACAGGCGAGTTTCGAGGCACTGCACATAGAGTATGTAACCTCAAATTGCGTGTCTCACCTACCATTCCAGTTGTATTCCACAATTTGCGTGGATACGATTCTCACCTATTGATGCCATCCATCTCCAAGACAGAGGGCGATATCTCTTGCATCCCAAACAATATGGAGAAATATATTTCATTCTCACTTGGCAACCTACAGTTCATCGATAGCGCACAATTCCTACTATCCTCTTGATAAATTCGTTTGTAGTACTATAGATGCAGCTGCAGACAAATGTAAGCTATGTAATAAGACCGAGCTGGTTGCCATTAACGAGGCTTGGGAGCTAGTGGGGACTTGCCCAAAGTGTGGAGAAGGGATCATAAAGCAACTCGACCCGTCTCGCCTCCCGATAACCGTTACACATACACCCCGGAAGGCACACCTTCTTGGACGCAAGGGCGTCTACCCATATGAGTACGTGGATGCTTGGGAGAGATTCACAGAGACTTCTCTTCCACCCAAAGAAGAATTCTATAGTAAGCTATGCCTAGAGGACATATCCGATGAGGACTACGAACACGCACTAGAAGTTTGGAAGGTATTCGATTGTGAGACGTTGGGAGACTACCATGACCTTTACCTTCGAACCGATGTACTTCTTCTAGCAGATGTGTTTGAGACCTTTCGCACGACATCCATGCAAAAGTATGGATTAGACCCCACTCACTACTATACCAGTCCAGGACTCTCATGGGATGCATTGTTAAAGAAGACTGGCGTTAAGCTTGAACTATTAACTGACTATGACATGCATCTATTTGTTGAGAAAGGTCTACGTGGTGGTATATCTATGGTGCCTCAGCGTTATGCCAAAGCAAACAACCCCAACGTACCCGATTTTGATCTAGAGAAGCCAAATAGCCATATACTCTATATTGACGCTAACAATCTCTATGGGTGGGCTATGAGTCAATATCTACCAACAGGAGGGTTTGAGTGGTGTACACCAACAGAAGAACAAATCACCAATCTTGCGGACAATTCAGATAAGGGTTACATCCTCGAAGTGGACCTTGAATATCCTAGAGAACTTCACGACGCACACAACAGCTATCCACTAGCTCCCGAAAGAATGCAAGTGGATCGTGCTTGGTTATCAGAGTATCAAACCGATCTGTTTGAGAAACTCTACAAAGGCAATGGATCCTTGAAAGTGGAAAAGCTTGTGCCTAACCTCCGAGATAAAGAGAGATATGTGCTTCACTACCGCAACCTACAACTATACTTATCCCTAGGCATGCGTCTCCAGAAGATCCACAGAGCACTACGATTCAATCAATCCCCATGGATGGAGCCATACATACGAATGAATACAGAGCTACGAAAACAAGCGAAGAGCACTTTCGAGCAAGACCTCTACAAGCTGATGAACAATAGCGTATTTGGCAAAACAATGGAGAATCTACGTAAGCGTGTAGATATAAAACTAGTGCGCGCCTCAGAAGGAATCAGACTACAGCGTCTATTGAATAAACCTAGCTATGCTCGCTCAACGATCTTTGACAACGATCTAGCTGCTGTACACAACTACAAAAACAAGCTACTGCTAGACCGGCCAGTATATGTTGGAATGTCAATTCTAGATCTCTCAAAACATCTGATGTATGACTTCTACTACAATGAGCTCAAGAAGCAGTATGGACAACGCTGTAATCTACTATATACAGACACTGACAGCCTATTGCTATACATTGAAACTGAAGACATCTATGCAGACATGGCTATCAACAAACATCTATATGATACAAGCAACTACAGCAAGGACCACCAGCTGTATAGTATAAGCAATAAGAAAGTACTTGGTAAAATGAAAGACGAATGTGGAGGTGTTCCCATTGTCGAATATGTTGGACTACGATCAAAGCTCTTCTCAATATTGAAAGTAGATGGTGGAGAGATTAGGAAAGCCAAAGGCACCAAGAAGGCAGTTGTGAAACATAGTATTCGTCATGAGCAATACAAAGAGTGCTTGCTAGATAAGAAAGTATTCCGCCATGGAATGCATATGCTTCGAAGCGAAGGCCATCTCTATCACCATTCGACTCCAAGCGATGGATCTCTAGAAACGGAATCGATGCACTAGCCTATGGGCACAAAGACACCAAGGTGGACTTGGACGATTTCATTTGCGAGCTGCTATCTTAGATCGGTTTGGTACTAACAAAATACCCTTTGGAGGTAGTTCCGTATCTGGTGGAACGACTTGTAGCTCTTCACGCACAAACCCTCGATTTGGTGCTTTTCCCCCTCGCTTTTGTGCATCTCCCCCCAAATAGTACAGAACTGGTTGGTTCGAAGATATTGCACTACGTGAAACGACGTATGTCTGTAAACTCCACACAGGGTCAGTTGCTCGCTTTGCTCCACCTTCCAACTCCCCCGGTGCATATAGATATCGAACGGGGACATCGAACGGCAAGCGCCTTTCTTCTAATCCAACAGCCCGCGAATATGTAGTAGTTTTGATGTTCACTTGCTGTGACACAACAGAATTTGAAGGCTCCTTCCCCGTAAGCCTAGTGACCTCATTATTCATGGCTTTGATAACCTCTGGAAGCCGCAACACCCATTCTCTACTACGTGCATCTGATCCTTCTGAAGCAAGTACCATTTCCTGTGCATATTGATATCCAAACAAACTGTCAGCTAGTGTTCTATTTGCTCTATCAACAAAGCTTTGCGCCCTATGATTACCAGCCTCGCCTCGTTGGACTTTCGTACCATGTAGTTCTAAAGTTCCAGACATCTGCCCCATGAATTCCCTACAAGGATCGACTTGCAACGTTTTTGGCCATTCTAGTGGACTACGCCGGTAGATTCGTTCGAAAGCTGCAGCCACCTCACCACTATCTTTCGAGGCTAAAGGCTCAGCCTCTTTATATCGAGAAGCCACATCGATTACTACCAAAGCATATTTGTATAGCTTTCGTCCGCGTCCAGGTCGATCGTGAGGTAGAAAGATCAAATCAGCTTGGTGAACCTCGTTTGGTTTCGATACTGTCCAATGTGGTCGTGGGATATGTCGTGGTGGTGGTAGGTATATCTGCCATAGGGCTTGTTTCTCTAACCACCCCTTAGCTACATCCACCGATACCTTTGCTGCCACCGCTAACTTACCAATTGCGGCGTGACCTTTCCAATAGCCCATAGGACCATAGTATACTGCTCTCATAGCCATATCTTTCAATGGCGCCAAACTTCAACAAGCATAAAAAGCTATAGCCATCGACTAGCAGCATAGCCAACAGCAAGCATACCCACACCTATGTAGACTAACTCGCCTGTCTTCTGCGAACTAGAGGGCCGATAGTAGTCGGAGAATCTAGGTTCCTTCGTGTCCTGGGGACGTATGTAGTCCAATCCCACGTGTACTCTATTCCATAGCTCGAGATTTTTGTTAGCATCGTTGCTAATCACATAAGCATTATGCTTCGAATTGGCCTGTTCTCGGAACCAGTCAGCTACGCGCATGCGGTTTTTCATGTAAACACCATATGCATTCTGATACTTCTCTAGTGCCAGGTCATGTCTTTTTTGCTCAGCAGCCGCCACAGCAGGATCATTGCCAGAAAGTTTCTTGACGAGGTAGCCTCCTCCTATGAAGGCTGATGCATTTAGTATAGCTCCGCCAATCGCAGTTACTGCAGCTGCTATCATGATGGCTTTGGAAGTATATTTTGGTCGTCAAGATATTTCTTAGCAGATATACTACCAGCCAATACGGCTGTCCACTTCACGTAATTCAAGACTGCAGCCGAAGGATCACTAAGCATAGACTCTTTGGTTATTTTTTTTGCTACAAACCCAATGCCAGCAGCAAGTCCAGTTAATATAGCAGCGTCAGTTATTGTTTTCATCAACTTGTTATCCACCATTTTGCAAAGCATTTAAAGCCTATGGTTCTAGTCTTCAAATGGTGTAGCGTCTACTCCATATCTGTCAACACACTCGCTGATGGTTGTTCGGTAACGATTGCTGGGGGTTCGGTATAGCACTGTATACCACCCCGCGGTGTAGGCGAATAGTTACAACAGCTCTCGGCACGTTTCGCGTTGTTGTATTGAAAGTATAGCCCTATCAACGCCACACCTATGCCAATAGCTGCAATCAATCAATCAACAACTTTATTAACGTGTCATAAATTCTAGCGCCAAGGCACTAATAGTGGACACAACTTAAAATTAAAAGAAACATAAATGTTAAAAGTTAAAAATGTGGCATATATAAAAACTATAAGATATATATATACATACATATTCTCAAATTCTCACCCATTGATAGTACTTAAAAAAATATTTTCCCACGAGAGGTCATGGTACTAGAGTACATAGTACTAGTGTTAGTAGATATTTCATCGAAAAAGCCGGGTTTAGTCACCTC
Organism: Actinernus sp. WN-2022; assembly: GCA_030867875.1. Taxonomy (NCBI): domain Eukaryota; kingdom Metazoa; phylum Cnidaria; class Anthozoa; order Actiniaria; family Actinernidae; genus Actinernus; species Actinernus sp. WN-2022. The sequence goes on along the minus strand of JAOWCC010000577.1, from coordinate 147,068,258 downwards.
TCTTTCTTGCACCACTTCACATTCGCGTGCTAACTCACGGGAAAGTGCTTCTCTAGCTCGTCGATTGCTTTCTGCCAATGCTTTTCCAGCAGCTACGCGTCTTGGATTTTTTTCAGTCGCAGTTATCCGATCCATCTGTTCCGCCATCTTGTTGCAGGGATTTACAGTGATCTGTTCCTCCATCTTGTTGAGTCGTAGATGTTTGAGATATATCAGTTAATTGTATGTCTTCAATAGGTCGATAGCTAGATGTTGTAGCTTCACTACTAGGAACAACTATATGGCCAGCTACATGTAACATAGCACTAGCTAGAGCCACAAAGCGTCCTGCTTTAAGAGACAACATACCAACCTCAGCACCTATCTCATTGCGAACTAGTCGGTCTTCTTGTAAGTCCTTAAGAAGTGCTTGTTGATCATCTATAGTAACTAGGTGTGCAACTACACGAGTAGCTAGACGCATAGCACCATCTACTAGACTCCCTGTTATTTGCTGAGCTCGAACAGCCTGGTACCTTCTATGTAATCGCTCTACATCTTGCTCAGTTAGTCTAGCAATATCTCCTAGAGATAAATTTTCCCCTAGATATTCCTTTGTGGTACCTGTCACAGCCAAAATAGACAGCTCTTCCCTATAATCAGGTGTCGTATTATCGGTCTCCCGAGTCTGGGGACTACTTGGTACATCATCGCGTAGCAGTTCTAAGATTTCTTCGTCATTCATGGTAGTATACTGTTTGGTGCAGGCATCTCTAACACGACTTCAAAGGGATGACGTAAGCAAAAGCATATACGAGTAAACTTATTTATCCGGAGCTCTAATTGCAACATCTTTTTCTCATCCAACCCCAACCCTCCACCGTAGTCATCGAATAGAACCTTAGCATCTATAGCTGATGCAGTATGAAAGGCCACTACTATAGCTTCATTTTATCGAAAGGGTTACATATACTGGTGAGTTGCTGGGTGAGCACCCAAACAGAAATTCCGATATGTCTGGCAGAAAATGCCAACTCCACGAGCTTGTCAGTCCTTCTTTTTACATCCTTCGATGCAGCACAATCATCGAGGATGAGTAGGGTATTGGTTCCTTTCCAAAATGTGGCACAAACCTGTAGTGCGGCGTTGATAGCATCCTGCGGGGGTGACAACAAAGAAACGAGGGTCTCGATGGGCAAATCCCCGATAGGTTTTGTTGTGGGCATAAGTGGGGCAAACTATTACGATATACCGTGTAGCACGAAATTTTTGCGGGAGGAAAATTTTGCGGATTGCCGACTCAATTTGTTTTGCGGGAGGAAATTTTTGCGGATCCAGTCAGCTAAAATTTTTGCTGGGAGGAAATTTTTGCGGATTTCTGGTCAAGTATGAATAAAATTCAAGGCAGTATCGGTATTAAATTGAAATTTTACTTCCTGACTTACACTGATTTCGACGGGAAGTTTCTATAGTTGTTGTTCTAGCGCCAACATGAACATAAACAACGACAAAACCTGAGGGAATTATTGTACGTTCTTGTAAAAACGTATTAGTCGATTATGATAACAGTCTCCGTTTCTTTTGAGGACGTGTCTGGAGTTGAATCGGGAATACAGATGCCTGTTGTGCCGGTCGCCTCGGAGTTATGAGAGCACGCTTTATTTGCTGCAGGAATTAAGTCTGTAGATTAATCCATTGCATACATGTACTTTGGAATTGACTGTATGTCGTCAGTCTTTATTTACGACAACTGACGTTGAACGTGACACAGAAGCGGGAAAGTACGGTTTTCCGTGAGAAGCCGGCTATACGAGAAGAAAAATGTATTTTATTAACTTTGGCTGGCGTTTCCTATTATGTTCAATGTTAAAAAGTTGCTGTTAACCCGATATAACCATTAAAACAAGATTCACTATTTTTTCTCTGGGGAGTATATTTTTGCGGCGGAAAATTTTGCGGGAGTTTTTTTTTGCGGATCGAAGGAAATCCGCAAAATCCGCAAAAATTAACTCTCGCAAAATTAAACTCCTACACGGTAGTCGAATTTGCCACGAAATGCTCCACGAAGTTGCTCTATGAGAAATGCTGTTTTTCCACAATTTGTGGGGCCTACTACTAGGGCATTGAATGGAATGTGTTCTACCAAGGCATCCATTGTATGTGAAACTACGAAGGGTTCCATTCAATATATTGACCTGAGCATCCGATAGAACGAAGATGTGCATGTTCACAGTACCAGAACCTCCACTCCTTTGAACACGAAGGTCGAGGTCTTTTCCCCCACCTGTTTGAGCTAAGCCATCACCATGGATACATGCATCCTTTGCTGTACGGCAATCGACCAAGATGGCGAACTTGTTGTTATAGAACTTGTGGGGTGTCATGGGGGTGACATCGGCTGATGTGCCAAACCAACCTTTGGCAGCCTCCCAGAAATCTGGCGGTAGCATGCCATCTGGAAAGAAGAAATTCGGAATTCCATTGACATCTACCTCCACCTTAGTAACCCCCGGATTAGCGAATGACTCGCTATCTCTAGTGCCTGCTGTATGTGGTGCCACAAAGAGTAGAAGTAGTCCAGTAAAGGATCTTCGTGGTACAGTTATGTTCTGAGCCACCAAAATGTCTGTTGCTTTGTTGATAGGTACTGTCTTAGAGTGTAAGGTGTGGTTGAAAAGGAAGGCAGCACCTGTGGTATATGCATGTTGTGCTTTTCTGGCGAGTTTTTCATCCTCGATGACTTCGTACTCCAACTGTATGTTGCTGAGTTTGTATGTTCCTATCTTGGTTGTATCTGTACCCACCACTATATCAACAGCAGGTGCCAGACCCAACTCAAACGAAATACTATCGTGTAGGGCGTATGGGTACAGAGCTCCATGGTTTGTTAGAATATCAACATCCAACGGAATTCGATACTTTGAACCATATGCAGCCAGGAGTGCAGTTTCTCCGTCATTCGCAGCGCTTGCACCATTGGTCTTCGGGCGAAGCTTGTTCACGTTCTCTGTCTGAATACCTTGTTGAATTCTAGCTTCTCGCTCGGGAGTAGAAAGATAGTTATCTGAATATGTTTGTAGTAGATCTGGTCTGGCAATGTCTTCTATTACTTCTGTTCCAATTATGAATCTACGATGAGAGACTAAACATCGCCCAACATTGGCCACCACGCGATTGGTGTTTAGTCCACCAGACAATGCAATATCAGCCAAGAGTGCAAAACTCCCTGGTACTAATACGATGTTTTCTCCTAGTTTTGGAACAGCAACATAGAGCGTCTCGCCTGGGTTGGCAGATGATGGTGCGAAAGTGCGTCTATATAGGATGCGTCGAGCTTTTAGTCCGAGTGGCTCTCTGCGTGTTTGTGCTGGAGCTAGCTTCGACGATATCATATTGAATATAGCAATATATATAGTTAAATTCAATATGGGTGAACCTGAGGTGGACCCAATCGATCCGACTGAAGAGACTCCACTCATTTCAGGCGGCGGTGTAGACGATTATGCTGATAATAATGCCTATATTAATAGCCTACTCAATAACGACTACAGCACTGACCCTTACGAAACTGTACCAGGTGGTGAACAAATACCTATGCAAGGAGGAACGACCAACGAAGGTTTTCAATCAGAAACACAAACGGATGAAACATCGTTTGGTGGTGGTCCCACACTGAAAGAGAGGACCGAAATGCTGAAAAAGAGGACCAAAGAGTTGGTCCCTGGCAACCCCACAGATCATACTAAAAAAAAACTAAATGGGAAAGACGTTTCAGTTTCACTTATGCGATCTAAGTGGCTGCAATTTCTTCAACGCTTCCCAGAGGCAGAAACAAAAGATCTAGAGGTTGGAATTGGTGAAAAAGATGGGGGAACAATGATCCGGCGGTTGGGTACAGATGAAAAATGGCGCTCCCTCCTCACAAAGGCAAATAAGGTGACGAAAAGTCTATCCAAAGATCTCGTAAAAGTGCTCGACCCAAATAGGGAGGAACGAGAGGTCAAGCGTAAGTTCAAGATACTGGCCAAAGAAAGGCAGAAGCTCAAAGAAAAACGCACACAGCAGGAACAAATCATTCAAAACTATAAGTCAACGGAAGCCCAGAAAGTGGCGGCTAGTGAAGAAATTAGTATCATTGAAAGTCATGAAGAAACTATTGATCGGTACGAAGAGGAGCTCAATGAGCGTAGGTCACTGCGGGATAGGGTTAAGGAGGTCTTCAAGAAGCATGGGGTAACAGTGCTTAGCACGCTTGCTGCGTTAGGCATTACAATTGGCGTCACATCTGCTATGATGAAAAAGGGCATTTCTAGTCTAGCTAAGGGGGCTGAAAAAGGGCTCGATGCGCTAGGAAAGGGGTTAAAGAAAATAGGAAAAGGGTTAAAGGAACTAGGAAAAAAGGTAGGACACATTCTACCTGGGGTAGTTTGGGCAATTGCTAACTTCTTGTTTAAAACGGCTGGTAATGCTTTAGGGTTCTTGGCAAAGAATGCTTGGTTGTTGATAGTGGCTGTAGTTGTGTTCGTAGTTGAGCAATACAAGAAACGCTAACGAAACATAAACCACGCGGCACCAGCTGCAACAATAGATACCACTGCTAGATTGGTATCTGCGTCGTAGTGGGCTTTGCCTTTGGTACATCCACCGTAGTTGGCTTTGTCTTTGGTGGGTGTTTCTTTGGGGGTGGGCCATCCATATCGTCATGATGCTTTTTTATGTGATCCGTATTTATGTAGTCGTTGGTTCCCAGCTTCATACCTTTCTTGGCCCCCGTGAGTGCATTATTATAGCCCGGGTGTTTGCCGAAGTCGACCACCAGATTACTTGATAATAACCACACATCAATAGCTACGGCTAGATTGAGCCTCTTTTTCGTTTTTGTAACAACAAGCTGAACATTTCATACGCTTTTTGGTAAATCGTTTATTTTGATTGATGCTTCGAGCATGGTTTTGAACTCGTCTTTAGCCCCTCCAGCTAAATTGAGGATGGATTTGCGGGCGTTGGTTTGGGCGGTTAGAACACAATATACGAAAGCCTCAACTGAGCGATTCACCCTGACCAATCCAGCCTCTGTCAAACCATTTCCGATTGGGGGTGCAAACCAATTGTATTGTTTTCCCTTGGGCTCGTCGTTTCTAATAAAGGCAATATTATTGGCATTGGATGACTTACCCCCCTGCTCTTTGAATAAATAAAACCCCTTGCTGCTCCAGGTGTACATGCTGGGGTCATCCCTCCTTAACTCATACTCCTTAGTATAGCCGTGACCGGGGTAGTAAACGAATATGTCCCCTAATCCATGATTACGGCCTCCTTTCCATCGAAAGTCTGGTGTGGTAGGTAAGCCAAACTCTATGAGCAATTTATTCAGAGCAGCTTTGTTGTAGAGGTTATCGCATTGTTTGAAAGCGGTGTCGTCAGGGAGTGGCACTCCAACGGATCCACCGAGTTCATACAAAATTCGTCGTATTGTGAAATAAACGTGAAATCGATAGAACCCTTGAACAACTGGTGGATATGTTTTGAAAGTAGGATCGGCTAACGACACTCCACAGCCAGAAGTTGCACACCACGTTGCAAAATTCAGCTGTTGAGGCCAATATTTAAAATCTGGAGCTGCTAGCCATTTCTTAGCCTCACTTGCTGTTTTATATGTCACAACTGTCTCCTTATATATATATCCATGACGCCGCTTTTGAATGATTCTGTTGGTGTGACATATATATGCAAAGTCTTTAGATCGAGATCGGTGGCTTCTTCGGTATATAGAACTGCTGGCACATGATATTTCACACTTTGGTCTAGTATCAAGGTAGAAGGGAAACCTCCGTGCACATCCCACAGTACATCATTACGTTTTCTAATGGTATCAGGTAGCTTGGAGAAATTATTGCCGTAAACCACATAGCTAGAATCTCCATCTCGAAATAAAATGCTAGTTGAATATTCACCCGGGCCATCTATGTCTGTAACCGCATAGAACCGACGAAAATCTACATGTGGGTATTTTTTCTTGAACTTCTCAAATAGATCGGCATTCAGTTTTGCGATCTTTTTATCTTCTTGTGGGAAGCTGGTGGGCTTACCTAGTCAGCAACATCAATACGTTTTTGTACGTCAGGCGGGTTATGGTAGCCACTCACACCATATGCTATTCGTTCTTCTCCATTGTCTAAGAATACGACATACGAAAAGCTCTTACCATTGAACTCAGATGCTCTAGTAGTAAATTTAGAGTAGTCAGCATGTGGATATTTCTTCTTGAACTCAGTCCACATAAATGTATTCGGCGGCATCGTATTGAAGTGTACGTACGTACATATATATCAACTTAAGTTTAATATGGTAATCTTAAATGTCACCTGCACCTCGTCTGACCACACTGTGTACCTCTCAGAGCCTATGAAGATACGGCGTGTAGCCCTCCTCGAGGCTACTGTTCCAAACAGCTGGTACAATTTGAAGACCGAGGGTGTCTTTAGCTGGTGGTCGGACAGTGGCACACGATCCCAAAAATACCGTATACCTATTGGAAATTACGATCTTAACGAAGTGGTAAGATTCTTCAAGCCTGCAATCGACAATAGCGCTTTAAAGTTCGTCGAAAAACCCGAACTTGGGGAGAAATCGCTGGAGATCTTGAAGAGGTTCCAAATGTTCGACTCACTATGCAAATTTCTAAGAATTTGTAGAGAAATATCTGATGTGGATCGAGTTGGGTTCCAGCCAAGCACACACTCCTATACCATTAGGGCCTACCAAGAGATATATGTCTGCTGTGATCTGGTGAATCCCCATAGCTCCCTCAATGTTATGAAAAAAGAAACCAAGGCCAAACCCTCGCAAACTCTTGCATGTATCCAGGTTCGTGGCAATAGATTCCAACGAGTTACGTACTCAATACCGTATCCCATAGAAATAGATGCACGACCTTCGAACAACATTCGTTTATCCATACGTACAAGGAAAGGGTTTGCGATCGACCTTCATGACCAGCCTCTGCACTACGTATTAAAGCTAGACCTCGCTTGAGTATATAGCATATACGATGGCAAGCGATTCGATTCAAACGGTTCCAACGGCGCCACAGATGTATCCTACACTATCTGGAGAGAGCTTTCGACTTCATAAGGTGTGTGGAACACTTGCTAGTATCGAAGCCCAAGAAAAACACTGCGAGAGCGTACGTAAAAAGTATGCCCGTGCACAGGGAATCGTTCAAGGTATTGCTGTGACTACAGGTAGCCTATCTGTTCTTTTATCGGGCTCTGGCTTAGCAGTTGCTCTATCTGGGTTTTGTGTTATAATGGGTCTACCTCTGGGTGTCGTCGGTGGGATCTGTGGAATAATTTCAGCATCTACAGCGGTTGGGGCAAAAAGACTTGGAATCAAAGTTTCTAAGCATGAGAAAACAGCTATGTTGGCAAAAACGAAAGTGAATACACTCCATGGTCTCGTACCAAAGGCCTTGCATGATGAGAAAGTGTCTGACTCTGAGTTCTCTCTAATCCTTACCGAGGCAGAAAAATACGAGGCTATGAGGGTTGAAATTCGACACAAGGCTTTGGACAAGGGTGAAAAAAGTGTGGAACAAATTCGGAGAGAGCTTCGAAAAGAGCTGCGAGAGAAGTTGGGGTGAAGATCGATATTTCCTACGAAAGTAGCAGTCGTGGTACATACTTTCATATTGAGAAACGTCATATTAGACCATGGTTTGTATAGATGGGCTCGAAGTGGGAATGGTAAGCATGCAGCTCTTTGATAAAACGTACAGTTGCATACTTACTTATACCACATCGTTTAACAATATCGATAAGAGCGATACACTTTCCTGCGCGGCGTAAAACTTCGTAGCTTGCTCCAACTACCTTGGTGTGAAGTATGGAGCAGATGCCGATATTGTCTTTGATTGCAGTATGAACTATCTCGTGGACTATTTGTTGAATGCCGCGACTTCCAGTGAGGTCTAGTTTAGAAAAGACCGTTGCAATATGAAGAGTTATGTGATCAGCGTTTAAGTCAATATCTATTTTGTCGTCGGCATGTAGTGAGTGTATAAAGTCGTTGCCGCTATAGATACGTCGGTTATTGAGTTGCATGAAACTAGCAACCTCACTTTTAGAGCGAATGAACTCACATTGTATACATGCGTGGTAAAGTAGAGCAGCCAAAATAGTTCTCTTAGCATGACTACGCTTGATACAAACTTTCTTCGTTTGGATGAATGCATCTGCTACGATTACTAATACATTTGTGGGAAACGATAGGTTATAGTTTTGTTTATAAATGGTGTTGTATGCCTGTAGTTCTCTCATAACCGCACGTTGTTGAAATTCTTGGTTATCCGTTGGTCTCGTACTATCGAGATCGTGTTGATACTGAAATCTATTCGGACCTACAATGCGCAATCTCTGAGTGATATGAATAGGTCCCTCAAATTCATGTGATTCAATCTCTGAAACAAGTCAACATTCGGGACATATAGATTCCATTTGACATCGGCATTCGGGGCACATGTCCCAGGGGTTAGGATTAACAATAGTATTAAACATAGTAGGTAGGCTGACACCAAGCAACCACAAAGGATCATCCATACTAGTTGAGTATACTATAGGTCTCTCTATTTTCTAATTGCTTGTTGGTTTGAGAAAAAAAAGAAGGAAGAGAGGTATACCAGTTTCTCTTTCTTCTTTTTTTCTTAAAAATATTGCGATTTCTAATCATCTAGAAATACCTTATGATTCTCCAGTTCCTCCAACACCTTTACAAAGAGATCCTTAGTTCGGTTTTTAATCTCGATATTGTTTTCCAATTCTACACACACACTTGCAAAATAATCTCTGAGTAATATGAATAGGTTCGATCTCGGAAACGAGTAGACATTCGGGACATATTCCACAGGGGTTGAGATATGACTGAGGGATAATAGGCAGGCTAACACCAACATCAGAAACAAGCAAACCCATACTAGTGGTATCAATACTAGTGGTATATCGTCCATACTAGGTGAGTATACTATAGGTCTATATATTCTCTAATTGCTTGTTGGTTTTAGAAAAAAGAAAGAAGGAAAAGAGGTATACCAGTTTCTATTCCTTCTTTTTTTTTCTTTAAAAATATTGCGATTTCTAATCATCTAGAAATACCTTATGGTTCTTCAATTCTGCCAACACCTTTGAAAATAAATCCTTTGTGCGGCATTTCTTCTCGCGAATGATACGGCGCTGTGATGCACCACACTTCGTACAAAGTTCGTAACTAGTACGACAACCACAACCACACTTAAAACATGGAACGAATATGGCGCTACCTCTTTGTATCTGGAAGTTGTGTTGAGCACAGTACTCTGATATCTTAGAACACTTCCTTATACATTTCGTGTCCTTCCCTCGCATCAACCAACCACAAGTTATTATCTCAGTCATCGTGTGATATATACCTTATGTTAGCCTTTCTCTAACTGCTGTTTTAACGAGACCCTATATGTCAGCCGTAGTATATACCGTATACTAATCACTCCTCTAATTGGGTGTCAAAATGCAATAAAAAACGGGGGTGCTGGATAGGGTCGAAATGAACAAACGGAGGTGCTGCGCCAGAACCGGCATTTTATATACTACTACTTTAATTGGTACGGATCTCATCTTCGGCTCAGTCCACATACACACATTAATATATAATTATATTTTCTTAAATTAGTAGTATAGAGGAGTAAAATGATACCATCAATACTTGCGGAGTAGGTCTCACGTCACCCTCAAATTTATCAGTCTCCCCAAACTGTCACGAGTTACAGACATTAAATAAAGTTACTTTACTTTAGTTTTTTGCGCACCCTTGGACCCAAAACGCTAAACATTGAACATTTCTTAATTGCCCAATTAACATTCCGATCCGACCCCAGTGTCTATTTCAACCAACCTCGCCGAAGGCATTGAATGCACGAGCAGTGCCCCAACACCGTGTTAGAGTCACTCACCCGACGCAAGGCATTGAACGCAGTCATCTCAACACCCCGCCAAACCATTTGTGTTTTAGATCCACACACCAGAACCTGCATGTACCATACCAACCGTTGAGACCTTTCGGAAGCTAGCAAAACGCTTTACGCTCCAGGGCCGGGTTGTTCAAAGCCCGATTAGTGTTAATCCTGGATTAACTCTGCACAAAACCTATTGGTTGTCATGGAAATTAACCCTGGATTAGCACTAATCGGGCTTTGAACAACCCGGCCCAGGACTATAGTAGGCTATGGCAACTAGGCGTGATCCAAGCAAAGTAGTGTGTAGAAAGCGTCGGGTGCACCATTCAAAAAGGACGAATCTCCATCCCCCACAACGGAACCCTATCACATCGAGAATGGTACCGGTTGAAGGAGGAGGCATCAACAGGCCAAAGCTATCGCAAAGGAAGACCGTCGCAGACCCCTTCTTCTGCCTACCACCCTTGCGGAAGATAGACCGCCAATGAACATAACGTGGGTGTTTGTCCAATGGATTTATACCGACGTCAAGGTGATGCTGGATCGGCGAACTCTACTGGGAACCGGCCCATTACCAGCTTGGCTCCGAACCAAGACCTGACCCTATACCACGAAGCATGCAAAGACAGGAGCACCGCATGCGCCACGGAGCTCGCCCAGCTGGAGAGGACCGAAAGCTACTTCAGCCTTGGTATTTGCAGGTATGAACTCCTCCAGGGCACTCCTTCTACATCAAAAACATCGCGAAGGTCGCCAACATCTATATATGTGGGGAATGCAAACAGCGGTTCAAACAAGCTTGCCATCCCCCGGGGAGACGGAATTCAACTGCCCCGGTTGGAAGGTCGAAAGCCCACAATCTACCTCCGAGAAATCCTTCTACCGAAAGCACAGCGCATGCCAAGCCGTGCAACACTGGTTGAGCATGAAGCCGCGGTGCGCAGGTGCCATATCCACCATAATGCCTATGGGCATGGAGGATAACTCCACGATCTCCTTGGTGCTTTCGTCGATGGATACGAACCCACTACAAGTACAGTCTTCCAGCACCATGGCTGCGTTTAGCATGGATGCCCCTGTCCCAACACATCAGAGGAGACAACCAAGCTCTACGCGCAAAAACAAGCCAACACGAAGGCCCTCCGCAAAGCCAAACCCCTCAGTACAACGTCTAACCAATCTCCCAACCAAAGATGGAGGTCTACCTCCACAAGATTGTGTAAAGTATAACTTCACGATGCCCTCCTCGATGCTACGACAGCAGGAGCACCCACCGACTCCCTAACTTTAAGAATGACCGTGTCCCCATCTCCGTTTCGGTGGCGGACACCCTTCGTGAGCATCAACCGACACATATATGCAAGTGCTGCTCAAAAGGACTCGTGGTTGGCTACGTCGAAAGGCACCGACATCGCAAGCAAATGGGAGAAGTACTTCCCACAGTTCAATGAAGCCCAACCCTTCTCGTTGGACACCCTCCCAAAGAAACAACAAATCCTGATCAACCAGGTTCCTGCTCTCGGATTGAACTCTGACCGAGACGACATGAACATCATCAAAGCCCACTTCATCGAGGTGATCGGCGACGATTGCTCACAGGTCAAAGTCGCTAAAAGGGAGAGTACGACAATATGTTCCGCCTCCTGGAATTATCTTGGCCCCGGCACTTCGTACAGCAAGTGGGTATTCGCGTACGGTTGTGACCTACAGAAGAGCTTCTTTCCGTACGACCGACTTCCTGACTACCCCAGATGGTGGTCGAGACAGAAAGGGGGATACCAGCTATCGCTATCAGAATGCTGTAATGGAAGGCTTCCTAGTGTATATTCCTGGAGAAGATAGAAGATAGACTTCCTGGCCACCCCGCATGGTGGTCGAGACAGAAAGTTGGATACCTGCTATCGGAATGGAAGGCTTTCGTATATTCCTCGAGAAGATAGTTAGATGGATGGATAAATAAATCAATAAAAAAAATTACAAAAGGTATCAGTTAGGGCTTAACAGATGACAGCTCTCGTTTAAAAATCGAAAGACTTTTTGCTTGTTTAAGATAATTTGGAAGATTGTTCCAAAGATTTGCTCCGTTGTATACAAAAGCTCTCTTCGAATACTCTGTCCGAGGTTTGTCAAGAACAATTATCATTATTACGAAGATTGTACGTCGTGTCTTTTGGTCTGAAGAGTTTTGTAAACAAAGGGGCGCATTACTATTCTGTATTTTGAACATTGCAGTGTTATGGCTTTATGTTTATTAAAACGTCTTTCTGCAAGTTTTTCCTATTTCAGGGTAACACGGATATCATGGAATCTGATGTAACATCCCTGCCTAATTATAACGAGCGCTGCCCGGTTTTGTAGATTTTGAAGTGTCTCAGCTGATCAATAATCAAACCAAGGTGGGATTAATCCGTTGTAGGCTGTGATTGCTGTGATTTTGGTGCGCGCTCATTGGCTAAAGCGATCACATGACGTGATAGTTGTCATCCGCGAATGCAAACTATGGAAGGGTTGACAATGAACGCGATTGGTTTATGGGATTTAGAGTGTCGAGCATTAGATAGGAACTATCGGCTGATAGTTGCCCGCGGAAATTTGATGTTCTTAAAACAAAAATAAATCCGAGAACGCAGTTCCAGGGCTTAGATGCTAATTTTAAAGTGCACCTAACCCCTTTTGCAATTTTTATACATACAAGAGCCCATCTGGGCTTTCACTCGGGCCACATGAGATTGAAGATGAAATACACTTTCATTTGAAATCCTCTTAGTAATAACCAAAGGGAAGAATTATTAGCTGAATTTAGCAGTCTTTAGGAGTGGCCGGTAGCGCGGTGACTTTCATTCTCTGCTCCCCTAGTATATATGTAATTTAATATTTTTGTTTTTCTCGATGTTGACCTTTTAATTTAAACACTACTTATTCGTTTAATACACTGCATTTGAGCAGGCATATATTCATTGTTTTGAACCCGAGAATTATTCGTACTACCGTACTTCATGGTCCCTTTCTTTAGTAGTGGGTTGTCGGTCAGGTGATTGTAAACTCTCGTCATTTAGCACAGAAAATGTATTCTGATGAATAGGGATCGGGTTGTCATGTAAGAAAGATGGCTCTTGAACAAACTGATTCGTTGCTAAAGCTTCAGTAGGTTGGGTAGTCTCGGAACACTGGAGACCTTGGTCTTTCATTGTCTTCTTTTTAGTATTCTTGATTTTTTTTTAAAGTTTGAAAGTCGGATCTCAGCTTTATTATATCCGCTTTCAACTCGCCATTCAATAATACGTGATGACAGCATCTTGATTTCGGTCTTGTATGTATTATCTTGCTGCACTAATTTGTCTTCCAAATGACTGAGTTTCGTTTCTTGATTCGTGTTTTGATGTGACGAGAGTAAGAATTCATTACGCATATCAGTTTGGTCAGCCTCCATGTTACAAATCAAGGTCATTAAATCAGCGAGAGAGTTCTTATTGCGGGCTAACAATCCTCGTGAAGAATCTAAAGAATTCCGTCTCTTCCGGTTTGAATTTGACTCATGTGTATGTTGCTTTTGGAGTTTCAAGGATATATTGATCCAAAACTACAGGCTCTTGGGGTTTTTCATTGACTTGTGAACTTGCAGGCTCTGTAACTTGTTTTGTTTCCTTAGTATAACATAAAGTGTTGAACATGTTCTCAAGCATGTCGCGCGTGACCTCTGTTTCTTCATTCATTAAGTTCTCTACTTTCATCTGTAATCTGGGAAACTCAATCTTTGCCCATGCCTTGGCGCATAACTATTCCTGTTGTTAAGTAGACGTGGATGGTTTTAAGTAAAATCCTTCGACAGCTTGTACCGTTTCCGCTAGGTCAATATCCCCGCTGGAACGAAATAACTTGATCTCAATACTCTCTGACTGTGTCTCTGCCTCATTTAAGTGGTCGATCCAACTTACGGTAAATTTAAATCTCTGACAGTTTTTAAGAGATTCATAATATTATATTGGTCCTTCAAATGCAGCACAGCGAGCGGATGGCTTATAGATTCCAATATCTATTTCTTCGAATTTTAGGTTTCCGGATCCTGGCACCTTCACTGGCTTCAGGTCGTCGTACGTGTCGTATATAAAATCACTGGCCATCTGGGTAAAAAAAACGCGGTCTTTCGGCTCCGACAATAGCGCCAGTTGAAATATTCTGAGCCTGTTGGAAGGCTTTCGCACGAGTGAAGTTAAATAAAACATTAAACTGCTTACATTTGAGAGATGGGACTCAAAATGAGAGAGAAAGTTCCTCGCGGGCCCTCCACCATCTTGAATTACTGTATTAAATTCTGTAAATAAATTAACCTGGCGATCATTAATGCATTATTCTCCATGGCGCCTTTCTATCACAACAACATCGATATGTAGAGAATATACACAGTCTGTGAGTTGTTAGTAAAGAAAAAAGTTATTTTAGACAACATGCTAAATATTTGTTCAAATTATTGCAAAGTGGAATGAATTATATGACGTAAGATCAAGAATCGACCCAGTCTTTCTCTTACTCGGTCATGGGTCAGGAAAAGACAATTTTGTGATGAACAATAACGACAAAGATACTGTTTTTGTCTCAGAACTATCGGCTGACAGTTTCCCTCGGAAATTTGATGTTCTTAAAACTAGTCTATAACTGCGAACTGCGTTCTCGGGTTTATATTTGTTTTAAGAACATCACATTTCCGCGGGCAACTATCAGCCGACGGACACACTCCATTTGAGCTAACCGCCTCCCGGTTAGCTCAGTGGTTAAGCTCCGGTCTGTTGTGCGGGATGTCGCAGGTTCAAACCTCGGCCGGTCCAACAATCAAAGTCTTAAAATAACTGCGTAGAAGGTGCTGCCTTTGTGAAACAATCTCGTTCTCGAGCTGCAAATGGTTAGACCTTCACGTCTTCTCGGATAAGGACGTTAAATCGTAGGCCCATCAGTGGATGAAGAGCCACCTCGTGGATATGCCATTGATTAATCCCATTATTATTATTATTATTATTTGTATATTATAATCCATCAAATATTTTCTCTCGCGCGTGATTGGTTGAATGCGTCACGTGACCCGATATTTTATCCGCGAGCGGGAAATATAGGCGAAAACACTCCTTGTGACCGTATAAGCGCGCGTGAAAAAAATATTTGAAGGATGATACCAACAATAACCTACATTGTGGCATCGAAATATGCCCTGATATTTGTCCTTGGACATTATCTGATCTTCGAAGCTCACAGTTCTCTTGTCGGATCAGATAATGTCCACGAACAAAATATCAGGACATATTTCGACGTCACAAATAGGTTATTGTATTTAGAGTTCCTCGACGGACACCGGCTCTATTTGTATAACTCATCGTCTAATTGCTAATTAGCATAACCACCGTCTATTGGCAAACTCGTCATCTGATTGGCTCACCAGGCGCCGTCTCGATCGTTAAGTTTACCACATTTTTGCGCACTCTCATTGGTCTGCCACTTGGCACTATTATAGAAGTAGTGTATGTCTGTCGAGTATGTCCGCCGATAGTCCCTCGACAGAGACACACTATTCTTATAATACTCGACCGTGCGCGCTGCAGAGAAAAAAAACAGAAAATGCTTTTTTGCAAGTTTTTTCATACTTTTCGACCGCCAAGTTCGTAGAACGGTGGCTTGGTTATGCTAAAACAATTAGACTTCTCACTCTTGGTTGCTATCCAATAAGTGCCAATGAAATGAAACAATCGATCCCGTTTTGTTTTATTTTTAATTCTAAGTTTCTCTTAGTCATTTTGTGCAACAAAAAATCTATGGAGAGCGCGAACGTCAGGCGGAATTGCCAAAATCAGGCGACAATTTTTATGCCGTTAAAGATATGGTAATCACATGCGTGACGTCACTAGGTCTGCGCATTTATATTAGTCTCCATAAATACTACAAAATAAGTGCATTTTTGGCCAGTTTTCAATTTAAATATATAATACTTTGACAAACCTTGAAGATGGCAATAATTTTTCTAATAGAAGCCTTGCAGTCGGCTTTGTGAATATAAATGTGCAGGGGGCCTTGTTTAAGGTTTCATTAATGATTATATAACTCCCCTGCTTCATTAATAATTTATCAATTAGTCCGTTAAAGGGGATATGTCATGGTACTGCGCATGTATCGAGTAATCGCTCGTGGTGGTTGTTAATTGGATACAAACACAGTTAAACTTCCCTCTCTCAATGCTTGATTGAAAGGATTTTCAATATTTCCCTGGAGACTGTTTATATACACTGTTTGTTAGTCATTTTTGCATATAGCATCCCACATGGCCGAGAGGTTCGTTAGTTCATATCAAACTTAGTGGAAATCATACATTTCTGGCAGTACATGTCAACGCACTGAATAAAAAAATTTTTTTATAAATTTAATCAGGTCATTAAACATCTTACACCTTTTTATGTGGAAATTTATTTATTAAGATAATAATTCTCACATTTCATTTATTTTCTACATTTATCACATGAAATAACACGTTTATTTAGAAGTATTTACGAATGGCTTTATAAAGAGAACAGAAGTGATCAATTGAAAATAGAACAAAGCACTTGAGTCGGTAACACCCCTTTATTCGGCAAAGTTTTTTCAAGAAATAGATGGTTTTCATGCATTTAAAAATCATCAGGCTATTTGGCATTTGTTTCCAAATATGAATTCCACTTGCTAAGGAAAAGTTTAAGACTTCCCGCCGTTTTAGATTTTAATTAGTTCATTAGCTTGTTTATCAGTCAGGATTTTTTTTTTTGAAAGTGATCAATTGAACTTGAGTCGGTAACACCCCTTTATTCGGCAAAGTTCTTCCAAAATAGTTGGTTTTCATGCAAAGCACGCGAATGCTGTTAATCCAGAAAGGTTTTCCTAGTTAAAACTGATCCAATTACCGAATTAAGAAGCGCCGTTAGCTCAATTGAAAATCAGTAGAACAAAGCACTTGAGTCGGTAAAACCCTTTATTCGGCAAAGTTATTACTCGGGCCAGGCCTTTGGCCGGCACGTCGAGCTTTTTCGCCGTTAACCAATCAGATTACATATACAGGAGCCCATTGTTCGATGGACAATATTTCCCGAGGGAGGGCTAGTGGAGGGTATAATCGACCTTTCATGAAGCGTTGCAGTATTGATGGAGGATGGACAAGAAAACATACAGTGTGTTAGGAAATGCGAGTAACAAGAAGTATCAGACGTTTTTTTTATAAAAGCAGTTCCTGCATTGCTCAACGCGGATCTTTTTTTGTTCAACATCTTACGAGGCGGGTGGTGTGAAGGATGACAATATTACCCAGAGGTCTAATTCGATAAGATTCAGTTTCTTGTTCGCTGTTCGCAGACCATCGAGGTTTCGATACTTACACAACGCTTACATTATACACTGTCATTCATACAGTCGTAACTACGACGCCAGACAGTTCTAAGGTACAAAAATCTCTTTACGAGCACTTTTGAACTTCAGTGCTGTCTCAAATAAACTCAAAAAATACTCATAAGAATACTCAAAAGAATACTCTCAACTGAGATACAAACAAGAGCCCATCTGGGCTTTCACTCGGGCCACATGAGATTGAAGATGAAATACATTAGGGGAATTTGTATTAGTAGCTGTTTAGGAAAGTTTTTTACATTAATTCTTAATCAACGTTTAAATTTATTTCTGAAAGAAAATAATATTTTGAATAGAAGTCAAATAGGTTTTAGGCATGGTTTTCGTACATCGGATCATTTGTTAGTTTTGAAAACTTTGATAGATTTTTACAAATCCAGGCGTAAACCATTGTTCGCTTGTTTTATCGATTTCAGAAAGGCTTATGATAGTGTTTGGAGGGAAGGGTTATTCTTTAAGTAATGGTCCAGATAAGAACTGTAGTGTCTACGGCAAGGAATGTTAAAAGGTGTTAATTTTCTATTATTCCGTTCTCGTAATTTCATTGGTTGATACTTATAAATTCAATAGAAACCCATCGAAATAATGCATTTTCATTCGATATTTTTTTGTGGTTTGAATTTATTTTTGATCAAACTAACTATGGTTTAATTTCGAAGAATATCGTATGTGGGGAAAGTTCTCAAATTTGCGATTGAAAAATCCTTTGTTTTCTCTATATCCGATTGGCTGGATGGTGGCTTCTCTGCGTTTTCACAGAAAAAAGAGCCAATAGCATAAAAAATACTTTATTTTCGAGATGTAGTTTGGACTGTAGATACCTCCTAAAGCACTTAAGGCATATTCAAGCAAAATCGTATGTGGGGGAGGCTCATTGCCGCAGAACAATGGATTCCACTACAGTTCTTATCTGGACCATTACTTAAGTTGATTAAGTATGGTTGTAGCAGGAAGTTTGTGGGTATTCTATTGAGTATGTATTCATCAGTTAGGTCGGCAGTAAAACTAGATCAGGGTTTAACACCTTTTTTTCAGTCGCACATTGGGGTGAAGCAAGGATGCAATCTTAGTCCTACATTATTTAATATTTTCATCAATGATATTCCCAAGTTGTTCTCTTCCGATTGTGACCCAGTGAAACTTGGGGATACTAAGTTAAGTTGCCTTTTGTATGCGGACGATTTAGTGCTTTTGTCTGAGTCACAAGTAGGATTGCAATGTGGTCTCAAGAAACTTGAGTCGTACACTCGGAAATGGAAATTAAGGGTTAATCTAAAAAAATCCAAAATCTTGATTTTTGGAACACAGACACAAAGGCGAGTATATCTGTCGACTAGGTGGTTTTTCGGTGACGATAATTTGGGTTGTGTTGATGAATACACATATCTTGGGATAACTTTACATTTCGGTGGGAATTTTAAAATTGCTTTGAAAGTATTATATAATAAGGCGTTACGAGCATATCATGGTTTATTGAAAAAAATGTCTAATGTGGAGAATGTGCCTGTTAAGGTATTGCTAAAACTATTTTCTTCGTTAGTAGTCCCGGTTCTGTTATACGGGTGTGAGGTTTGGGGAGTGTTTTTGTTGGGTAAAACTTCCTCGTTTAAAATGTTTAAACAAAAATTCTTCAAAGTAGTCAGCGATTTAGAAAGGTTACAGCTTAAATTTTACAAACGTATTTTGGGGGTTCATAATAAAACTACAAATTTGGCAGTTTATGGTGAGCTGGGTAGAAGTCCTTTAATCGTGCAAATTTCTTCCCTGGTAGTAAAATATTGGGTTCGAATAACTGATAGTTCTTACAACGATACTCTTGTGGGCAAAGCTGCAAGAGCGTGCATCCAAAATAAGTACCAGGCGGTATCGTTTACGAATTATGTGTTAGAATGGTGTGAGTTCAAACCACTAGTTGATATTCATATACCGCTTAAACAGTTGAAAAGTTTAGGTAGCTTCGTAAAAACAAAATTATATGAATTGTTCTCTTCTTTCTGGAAAGACCAGGTTCAACAGGGTCGTAATTGTGGCAAACTTCGAACGTTTAGTCAAATAAAGACAAATTTTAGGATTGAACGATATCTGTCAGAAATTCAGAATGTGAAGCATAGACAGGCTGTTTCAAGGCTGCGTATGTCAGCTCACAAGTTACCTGTTGAATCTGGTCGATACAGTCATACTCCATACGAGGAAAGGAAGTGTATTTTTTGCAATTTGAATGTAATTGGCGATGAGTACCATTATTTGATGAAATGCTCTAGTAAGGAATTTGAAGAACGGAGGGTCATATTTTTAAGAAGTTTATTTGATTATAACGAATCTTTCCGTTTATTTAATTCAAATAATATTTTTATATATATTATGAATATGGGTGATGTTTCTATTCTACGTCTAGTCGCAGAATATTGTTATAGTGTCCTAGAAATGTTTAGTTTT
This sequence comes from Actinernus sp. WN-2022, assembly GCA_030867875.1. Taxonomy (NCBI): domain Eukaryota; kingdom Metazoa; phylum Cnidaria; class Anthozoa; order Actiniaria; family Actinernidae; genus Actinernus; species Actinernus sp. WN-2022. The sequence continues at coordinate 147,048,448 of JAOWCC010000577.1, read as the reverse complement.
AGAAATTCTTGAGGCATAAGTCTATTTTAGTGTAAGAGAAATATATGTATTTCTATTTTGTGATTTGACATTTTGTGTTATCTGCATTAGTATTGTATTTTATGTTTGTATTTCTAAGGTACCATTTATTGGTGTGAAAGGAATAAAGATTATTATTATATTTGAAATCCTCTAGTAATAACCGAAGGGAAGAATTATTAGCTGAATTTAGCAGTCTTTAGGAGTGGCCGGTAGCGCGGTGACATTCATTCTCTGCTCCCCTAGTATATGTATGTAATTTCATATTTTTGTTTTTCTCGTGTATGTAAATTAAAGAAGTTGACCTCTACTAATATTCATGCTACGCACGCTAATAGCGGAGCGCGGTAATTACGTCACAAGTCTAGACCCCCCGCCAAGACTCAGACAAACAAACCGCTTTTCTTGTATCAACTTACAAGAATTGACTAGCACTTCAGTTCGTCCTCTGTCTATTCTACCAGAAATGACTGCTTTCCTGGACCATATTTTGAAAGAGAACCTGATGATTATACTGTCGAACAGCTTAAACTTTGGCTGAAATACAGAGGATTGAAACTAAGCGACAAACGTCGAACTTGTCAAGCGAGGTTTGCATCTTCGCTGGCCAACCAACGAGACATGCTTACTATATAGACTGTCAAGTCCTATTTAAACTGTATCCCAAACTCATCTTTTCCCATGCAATATCGTTGTAAGACTTCACCTAAACATTGAAAAGTTACAAAGGTCAGGTTTTCCTGTATTAAGGCAAACACAAAAGAATGTAGCCGCGTGCCGAGTGCATTCATCGGCGAATGGAGATAGGAAATTCTTCAATAAAACTCATCGGAGACCAAAGCTGTTATGGCTGGAAGAGCATATACATTAAAACTATGAACTGATAGCATCCTAAAATTCGGCAATCTTGCTTATGTTGGTGTGCTCTTTCAAACCATTATATTATTGTTTGCATTTATCAAATTAATACCTGCAGCTCCGAAAGAAATTAACTTCATTTGTGCTCAGAAAATAAATCAAAGCATTGTAGATGTACTGTAGACGAGGCTTTGCTTCCAAAATTTATTTAGAATCCACTGATAAATTCAAGTAAACTTAATGGTTGAACAGTAGTTCCTTCTCATTGTTTACTGGTGGGTATAGTCAGGGTTTCAGTAATTTATAGCCACTTACGTCTCATTGCCAGACCTAGTCTCGTTGTTCTGTGCTTTTAAGGTCTCTTGTACAAACATTTATCCAACGCTGACATTTCTCACTGAATTTGCTGTAAAGGTTTTGGAACAGAAAAGCTCCTCCTGTGAGTGATCAAAAAGGCCGAGAAAAGATGAGAAACCTCTACTAGCGGTGTACCGATCGATGCTTCATTCTCCGAGACATATCTCTTTGAGCGCCGGATTTATGAAGGTTTTTCACATCTAGAGTCACTCTTATTACATCTCCCCCAGCAACAATGCTTGGTAGTCACCATTACTGATATGACTGGGAATCTTACTGAAGGCATTCAGATTCTTTTTTTGATCAAAAAAATACGAATTCGGTCCTAATTTAGTCTGCTGTTCTGCAGGTTCAGAGTACTAATAGATGAGTGTCTCAAATGTATATCCTGTCCACCGATGATGGAGCTATCACTATATTTCTCTACTGTTCTTTTTTTGCGTCCATATCAGTATTTGTTGGATTAAAGATTATTAACTGAAATGCCCATTTTGTTTATCTCTATTTAAAAGCTTTTACCCTCCTTCCCAAAACTGCAGTCTGCTCATTATATTACAGAACTATAAAGGGTACTGTTGGAAGCCTTTAATTTCTCGAACCAAAACCTCGGCCGTGAGAGGAGTCTTGTTTAGCTTGAGAGTTGAATAACTGCTTCGGTCATCATAAATTATTTCTGTGCTGAGTGTTTATTACCTACGAAGGCTTTCGCACGAGTGAAGTTAAATAAAACATTAAACTGGCTTACATTTGAGAGATGGGACTCCAAGTTAGAGAGAAAGTTGCTCGCGGTCCTCCACCATCTTGCTTTTACTGTATTAAATTATGTAAATAAATTAACCTGGCGATTGTTGTGTGACCAGCACAGTGCAATCTGATTGGTGTGAATTTGACCTTTAACGCATGCGCAGAACGCTTGCTGCACGGAATAAAATAAAATAAAAAATAACGACTTGCATTTTAAGACTCGTTGCTGCCACAGGCAGCCCGAGTAATAAACTGTCAGCAAAGTGATATTTTTCGCTATACCCAAGCAAGTAACTGCAACATACAACAATTTTGTGATGCAATTAATTATATCCTTGATCACACTTCTGTTGACATGTTACTTGGCGATTTCGGCACTTTCTCAGTGTAAGCATGTACGTCCTGAAATTGTTAAACTTAAAGCAAAAGTACACTTGAAAACTTCGCTAAATTCTCTATTAAGTTCAGGTGCATTTATGTTGAAATCCCGGCGCTTTCTCAGTGTAAGCATATTAATAATTCATTTTGTCAAATTTTCATACAACCAACCATTTAAAAACAGTGATGGAACCTGTTGGGCTTAGTTGCAGAATACCCCCTCCCCCGGGGGGGTACTCCTGTTTGTGACGTATTATGTATGTGCCGCCCGGGTGGGTCAGGGTTTTGAGCTCAGTTTGGGCAGGTAGGGTCAGGGTTTTGACCTGATTTGGGCAGATCAGGGTCAGGATTTGAGTATAATTTGGGTGCAGTCAGGGTCGGGGTTCAGTATTTTTTAGGCAGTTAGGGTTCAGTTCAGCTACTATGTAAAAAAACAAACATTCTGTTGCCGCATTTTGATCGCCTGTCCACATGCAAGCACTGAGGTTCCCTTACATTGTGACGCCGCTAATTCGTACTTCAGTACTTATCTATGTACTCCATCTGCTGATTTGTTTACCCAATAACACGTCCCGACTTGAAATGTTCCGTATTTTGCATGCAATCCCGGGCAATAAGGTTTTTTTCTCTCCAAAAAGGGGGCAATCAGGGTTTTGGAGCTCGGATTGGATCAAACAGGGTCAGGGTTTGAGTCTCTTGGCCTCACATACATACCCATTTTTCATGTAAGTACCCCCCCCCCCCCCCCCGGGCCCCCTCCACTCAAAAGATCGCTTGAACACTGCGCTAAATTCTCCACTTTAGTTCAGGTGTATTTAGACTCGTTTTATGAATGATTTTGGGTCGAAATGATTAGGTTTTTTTATTATTTCAGGGTTAGGTTTTTAGAAGGATTGTATGAAAAAGTTGAGAAATGAATTATTAATGAACCAAAGGAGGGGGAATTCTGCAATTACTCCCTGTGTGTGTTAACAATCTTATATTGCCTGTCAAAAACCAATAATATATTTACACACTCATATTTTTATATTTGCAGGCATAATAATTATTCCCACTGTTGTACAGTACTTCCCAGTGAGGCTGGCCTAGTGAACTCCAAAAAGCTGATTCAGTCCAGAAAAATGACCAGCCTGCAGATTACGTATATCCATGTACAAGGCACATATTACCAGTTAACCATAGAACTTTGTACCAATGCACTGAACAAATGTTGCTCTGAATTTTGAACATCACAGGACAATTAACTGTTATATGTACATCTATATCAATGCTACATGTATGTATGTCTTCACTAAGGTGCTGGAAATGAAAGCACATATTTGGAGATGGTACATCTATGCAGTTGACAGTGGAAGTAGTTGGTAATTTACAGCTAAATAACTGTTTTCAGTGACATGGAGAGGAATTGTACCCACCGTTGTACTTCCCTATATCATATATATGCTGTATGCCTATAAAGCTAATGAACTGCAAAGCTGATTCAGCAAGTCCAGAAAAATGACCATCAAGGAACATCATATTACCAGTTCAGCACAGAACTTTATACCAGTTCATTGGGAGCACAGCTGCATGTAGTTGACAATGGATGTAGTTGGTAATTGACAGCTAAATAACTTTTTCCAATGACATGGAAGGGAATCTCATACACTCGAAAATAAAAACTGTGGATGGAAGGACCCAGGTAAAATAGAAACACAAAAATAGTTACTGACAGCTGTAATCTAGGAAAACCATTCACCTGCTTAAACAACACCTGAGTTTATGATCATCTACATTCTGAAAGAACTATTATTGAAAGGAAAGTTTATAGACATGATGTAACTGCATAACTCCTCTAAATAGAACCAGATGTATGATTACAAATAAGAAAATGTTTGCTTTAAAATTCGATTAAATAATATTTCACATACTCAGACATGCACAATCATTTTTCGTTGATAACATTGCTAATATATGTGGCACCAGCCTATAGTCCCAGGTATTGTGGCTGGGTTTTTTTCTGATTGTGTTAACAGATCCCAGTGGTTTGTACTGGTTTGTGACATCATTCACGGGGGGGCGAAATCGCTGGTATACCGGAACGCGAATGTAAAGTCTATTACCGTGACACAGCCCCTTTTAAAAAAATCAAGTGATTTGAAGTGTGAAAGTTGTGTCAGGGTATTCTATAACCAGAGCTGAAATTAGAATAACAAATTAATAAAGGTGTATTATAACATTTATTTATCATGCAACTAATGTACTACTCGAGCTGTATACTTTTAAGGCTCACAATGACAGACTCAACTTGTTGCAGATTCCTTCTAACACCCAATGTGATTTCCGTTCTTTTCTAGTAATTACTACCATAAGTATGAATGACATCTTTACCAGTTTACTTTCAAACTGCATCTCAAGCAAGTTTGTAACAAAATCAACATCAAAATTAATGGCCTACAAATTCAAGTTTCAATTGACAAATTTAATGATGATGTATCAAATTAACTAAAGCATGCAGTAACTTGAAACACTCCTGCCTTATGTTTATGGATATACCCAGTTATTTTTGATACCATTTAAAATTACAACCAGTATAACAGATAGCCTATTGAGCTGTGGTTGGTCATCAATTCACCTATTACTATAATCATAATTGCTTCTGCTGATTTTAAACTGGTCTAAAGAAGGTTTCACTGTTACTAGTAAATGGCTTTTGCATAAAACTGCTTTTGAGCCATCTACATTCAGAACCCTGGTTAAGTGCTGTCTTGATTGACAGAATAAGCATTAGCTTAATTGTGCAAACCTTTATTGCAGTAGAGGAAAACTGCAGTAATACATTCATTATAATAGGAGTTTTATATGTTGTCACTATTCATATATTTTTTCTTCCTTTCCTAATTGTAAAATGCTTTGGTATAAAATATAGTATGTTGTCAACATTGGTTTATTCCTCATGTGACAATATGCAATATTACCCATTGAAAATCAGAGCACGACCTTTTGTCAAAATGAACGACATTCAAATATATATATACTTCTTTATCTCATTTTACTTAAACAATGCTTTAATTAATATACCTTTTATTCTATTTTATTAAAAACTGAACAGTTACAAAATATTCATGGGCTTTAACAAAAATGATACTTACTAGAAAAATTATACTGCTACTTAATATTGTACGTGTAAAGTTATCTGTACTTGTAATTTCTTTTCATTTTTACATATATAGTCATCTTTTAAAAATGTCATTTGTAACTTTAATAAATGTGCAAATAAAGCTAAAGTAAAAAAAAAGAGGTCGAATAACATGATACAAAAACCCCATACATGTACTTCATTTCCTACCCAAGGAAAATGATTCAACAGTTCTAAGTTACACAAAAACATTATACAAACTATGAATAATTATGAACATAAATATTTAATCTGCTTCAATCTATTAAATCATGACTACCTATTGACAAACTCACAACATTGTATTGTAAAAGAATAAACTTTGAGGCTGTTCTAGCTCTCCTACATGTATGTGTATCTTCTGTTAGAGTAATTTATTTTAGATTTTATGCTATATAAAATAAATGAGTCTTTCTTTAGTTACAAAATTGTACAGCAATTTTTGGAAGAGGAATCTTGATTCAAGTCCAAGGAATTTTGAGGTTTTTGGCTTGTATTTCCTCAACTCTCCCTGGGTCTCTATGATCCAGGTTTTTTCATCTTAGCTAGTTGCACATGGCGAACCTTGGTAATAGTTTGTTGGAATGCCTCTTCCACATTAGTTGCATCAAGGGCTGATGCTTCAATGAATGAAAGCCCACGTTCTTCAGAATATCTTTTGGCATCATCAGCTACCACAGCTCTCAAATGTCTCAAGTCGCACTTGTTGCCAACCAACATAACAACAATTGTTGGGTCTGCATGCTCTCGCACTTCCATCAACCACTGTTCAACATCTTGGTAGGTCTCCTGCTTTGTCAGGTCATAGACAAGTACAGCACCCACTGCACCACGGTAATATGCACTTGTTATTGCACGGTAGCGCTCCTTTCCAGAAATGTCCCATACCTGGAGGTCAGTGATCAAAGTAACATTAAGCATTATAATTAATATAAATTTAGGCACAATTGGATTGCTTTCCAGACAAAAGTGATTCTTTTTGCATGCATGCTCTGTTAAATCCTATTAATCCATACAAAACCTAAATATATACATACTGGTATATGTTTATACCTTTGACTCGGCAGTGGCTGGCATAATTCATAAAATCACATTCTACCATGCAGTATTTTTTTGGCAAAATTTTGTTACTTGTTTCACACTTTGTAAGGATTTAAAGGAGTTGATAATCAGCTCAAAAAATCCTTCCCATTGCTTTAAAGCCATTGCTTTAAAGAGACAAAAACACATCCTAATAGGTTTAGCAGGGGAAAAAGATCACCAACTGCAGAATTTCAAGGATTTCATTGAAGAATTATTTGATGTGTCTCAACAGAAAAACCCACTGAAATCCCCTCACAAAGCCTACTAGAGTGGATTTCAATTGAGTGTCAGAAGTGTTTTGGTTTTGCATTTACTAAGCTCTCCTATTGGCTGAGAAAGTAAACCAACTAATCAGAATCCAAAGTAAAACCAAACACAAATTGGTTTTGGTTTTGCTTTGGTTTGTCATTGGCTCACTGGGAAGCCATTTATGAGTTACTTGTGATTACTCGCTCCTATGATTGGCTGGCTGTGGGTAATTTGCGTTTGGTTTTACTACACTCAACTGAAAACCGCTCTAAAAGCAAACCAAGAACTTTTCAGCTGTCCTCAGACTTAATGATGTCCTCTGAATAGCTATCTTACAGTGGCTTTTTTGTCCAAAATTAGAGCAGATTTCATTGGAAACCCTACAGAAGAAGCCATACCTACCATCAACGAGTCTGCAGAATTATCCTGAATGGTATTGTAGGGAAATTTTGAGCCCTTGGCTTAAGCCAAACTTGAACTAAGGGGGGAGGGTTGAGTTAGCACTCAGGATTTCACCAATTAATTGAGCTCAAACATGTTCAGTTGCAAAGAGTTAAAGAAAATAACACTATAGCCATGTTCACTGCCACGTCATCCATTGTCATTAGTGTGCCAACCAGAGATCCATTGCTGCAGCCTTTTGAAATCATGGTTGAACATTAGCATAACAATTGTAATGTTTATCAACAGGAAACATAGCTATATAATATTAAGTTTATATGCATGCATGTATTGTGGCAGTGTGTCAGCCTCTTATACAAAACATAAAAGGAACAGGAAATTCACACAATACACAGGAAATGTATGAGTATTAGCGATTTTGAAGCTTCAGCTGTTAAAAAACCTTTTGAAAATAAATTTGCCTCATAACAGAATCGGAACGTTAAACGTTCTACATAAAATGGTTGAATGAAAAATGCAACCACAGCAAAAATCTCTTTTAAACCACAATAATAATAGGCTGGTGATACTATCAGTGATCATTTTAGTCTAATGACAAGAGTCGTTTTTCACTTTGATAAACAAATACTCCTCGTTTAAGATATTTGAGCCCTAAACGCCAAAATTGATACATTCCGTGACACAGCTCCATTTGTATGGCATACACATATTACCCCGGCCGCACCTATCGATAATTTCGATAATCGATAAAAACCAATAATAATCAATAATAATCGATATCAATCAATTGATTAATATCGGAAATCGATGAAAATCGATAACATAAAAATGTGTGAGTATCGATTATTATCGATTATTATCGATTTATATAGATAATTATCGATTATCATCGATGTTTGGGCTGTAAATTAACTATTAAAAGAGAAGGCTCTATATCACTCAACAGATTTTATTAAAGACTTGTAAATGCATCTCTTACGGCACTATTCATAATCTTAGAGCTAACGTTAACTATTAAGGCTGGTTTACATATGATCGCACATGGAAACACGTCTCGGGGATCCGGCGATCGCACACAATTGCTGCTGGAACGTAGACTTATTAAAATCCGCCGGCGATCATGAGCGATCGTACAGTTGACTGATTTCAGCGATTCAGCGATGGTAAACTTTGTTTCAAATGGAACAGATTTCACAGGAGTGTCGAAAGTCATATGGTTTGCGTTAGCCAATTGGATTTCAAAGTAAAACCAATCATAGTTTAGTCGCATCACGCCATCCACTTTGTTGATTGATCTCAATAGTAAAATGTAGTAAATAGCATATCGCTATAGTAAATCGCTTCGTGATTGGATACTTGTGCTGCTTGTGGTTTTACCTCGGGCCTTGCATTGTGTGATTGGCTCTGCATGTGATTGCTTTTGTTTTAATTCATACCCTTCTATCTCATAGTAAATCTCGAGCATGTTTGCGAATGGCGCAAGATTTATGTGCGCTGTTAGAAAACTTGAGAGTAGTGAAATAATTACTAGAAAAATTACATGCATTAGCAACACAGTTAAGTATAACGTCTCTATATAACAGGGCTCGAAATTAAGAAAAAAAGGAGGCGTAATTTTACGCCCAGCTTAATTTTTTTAGGCGTAATTCTCCAAGATTTAGGCGTAAATAAATGTGCATTAGTAGCTGAGTGGTCACAAGTATATTGGTAATTTTACGCCTAAGTGGAAAACGTTAGGCGTAAAACGAAAAAATCTAGGCGTATTTACGCCTGTATCGGGCGAAATTTCGAGCCCTGTATAATCGATAATAATCGATATAATTAAGGACGCTTTGGTTGTGAGTATCGATTTTCATCGATTTCCGATATCAATCAATACTAATCAAATGATTATTATCGATTAATATCGATGAATTCGATTAGTTTCCGATGATCGATTTTTATCGATTGGTAGGTATATACTTCATGGCTGAATGCCATATAGTCGCCTAGCTAAATGTCATATAGTCGCCTATCTTACACCATATCAAACACTCAGGCCTACTTAGGTGTCCTTAGATATCCTTAGGTATCCTTAGGCCCACCTAGGTATCACTAGTCCCTCTTATCTATCCTTTGGCCCACCTAGGTATCACTAGTCCCTCTTATCTATCCTTTGGCCTACTTAGGTGTCCTTAGACATACTTAGGTATCCTTTGGCCCACTTAGGTATCCTTAGACCCACTTAGGTATCCTTAGACCTACTTAGGTATCCTTAGGCCAACTTATGTATCCTTAAACCTACTTTGGTATCCTTAGGCCCGCTTAGGTATCCTTAGGTCCGCTTAGGTATCCTTAGGCCAACTTAGGTATCCTTAGGCCGACTTAGTTATCCTTAGGCCAACTTATGTATACTTAAACCTACTTTGGTATCCTTAGGCCCGCTTAGGTATCCTTAGGCCCATTTAGGTATCCTTAGACCTACTTAGGTATCCTTAGGCCCGCTTAGGTATTCTTATGCCCACTTAGGTATCCTTAGACCTACTTATATAGGTATCCTTTAACCTACTTATGTATCCTTAAACCTACTTAGGTATCCTTATATAGGCCCGCTTAGGTATTCTTAGGCCCACCTAGGTATCACTAGTCCCTCTTATCTATCCTTAGGCCTACTTAGGTATCCTTAAACCTACCTAGGTATCCTTAGACCCGCTTAGGTATTCTTACGCCCACCCAGGTATCACTAGTCCCTCTTATCTATCCTTAGCCCTACTTAGGTATCCTTAAACCTACTTAGGTATCCTTAAACCTACTTAGGTATCCTTTGACCCGCTTAGGTATTCTTAGGCCCACCTAGGTATCACTAGTCCCTCTTATCTATCCTTAGGCCTACTTAGGTATCCTTAGGCCCACTTAGGTATCCTTAGGCCAACTTAGGTGTCCTTAGCCCCACTTAGGGATCCTTAGGCCCACCTAGGTATCACTAGTCTCTCTTATCTATCCTTAGGCCTACTTAGGTATCCTTAGGCCCACTTAGGTATCCTTAGGCCAACTTAGGTGTCCTTATACCTACTTAGGTGTCCTTACACCCACTTAGGTATCCTTAGACCCACTTAGGTATCCTTAGACCTACTTAGGTGTCCTTAGACCTACTTAGGTGTCCTTAGACCTACTTAGGTGTCCTTAGGCCCACTTAGGTATCCTTAGGCCCACTTAGGTATCCTTAGGTCGACTTAGGCATCCTTAGGCCTTAACGTAGGTATCCTTAGGCCCACTTAAGTATCCTTAGACCTACTTAGGTATCCTTAGACCCCCTTAGGTATCCTTAGGCCCGCCTAAGTATCCTTAGACCTACTTGGGTATCCTTAGACCTACTTAGGTATCGTTATGCCCGCTTATACGTATCCTTAGGCTCGCTTACGTCACTGATCATGCTTAGGCCCGCTTAGGTACTTAGACCTACTTAGGTATCCTTAGACCTTATCAGGTATCCTTAAGCCTAATTAGTATCCGATGCCTACTTAGGTATCCTTAATTATTAGGCCCACTTATAAAGTTTCATCATCATCATCTGTATTATAGTAACCATAATCATAAGCAATCAGTAAACTCCCATTGAAACCGTTACACCGTAGAGAATACACACTTTCAATGTCTTTGTAAACCTCTTAAACCTGGAGCAGTTTGCAATTAGACACACTCATTTTTTTATGTCACTGCTTATTCTAATTTCCAGGAAAGGTGGTTTAGTTTACGGCGTTGACAAAACCTGGAACGGAACGGAAGGGAACGGAACGGAAAGGAAAGGAACGGAACGGAACGGAAAGGAACGGATCGGAATGGATCGGAATGGATCGGAATGGATCGGAATGAACCAAATTTTAATTTTTAAGAAAAATAATAGTAATAATGGTAATAATTATATTTCTGTGGAGATTTTCGAATGTCAGATGTAAGTAAGTAGTTGGACCAGATTTCTTAGATTTTTAAAATACCGATATTTAAAAAAAAAAGCTGATGTCTATAGCGAAATAAAACGTTTCAGTGATATGATATATTGACTGGCTGTCAATCATAGGCTGATGTTATATCACAATTGTTGTCAAGGCACCCTTGGTTTATCTCCTTCCTGCCGCCGTTGTCGGAGTTGAGTTCGGCTACAGTAAACCGGCATGTCACCGACACTGAGGACACTATGAGGATGCCGTTAACTATAAGTAAATCCGCTTTATTTACTATAGTAAACTTCGTCCAGTGTGCCCTCAGCCAAATTGATTAATGGTTTAAGGATTTAAGGTTGGCCTAAGGATACCTATAAGCGGGTCTAATGATACCTATGTAGGTTTAAGGATACCTAAGTAGGTCTAGGATACCTAAGCGGGCTTAAGGATACCTAAGTGGGCCTAAGGATACCTAAGTAGGCCTAAGGATGACTAAGTAGGTCTAAGGATACCTAAGTAGGTTTAAGGATACCTAAGTAGGTTTAAGGATACCTAAGTAGGTTTAATGATACATTAGTAGGTTTAAGGATACCTAAGCGGGTCTAAGGACACCTAAGTAGGTTTAAGGATACCTAAGTGGGCCTATATATGGATACCTAAGCGGGCCTAAGGATACCTAAGTGGGCCTAAGGATACCTAAGCGGGCATAAAGATACCTAAGTAGGGTTAAGGATACCAAAGTAGGTTTAAGGATACATAAGTTGGCCTAAGGATACCTACTGAAGTAGGTCTAAGGATACCTAAGTTGGCCTAAGGATACCTAAGCGGGCCTAAGGATACCTAAGTAGCTCTAAGGATACCTAAGCGGACCTAAGGATACATAAGTAGGTTAAAGGATACCTAAGTTGGCCTAAGGATACCTAAGCGGGCTTAAGGATACATAAGTAGCTCTAAGGATACCTAAGCGGACCTAAGGATACCTAAGCGGGCCTAAGGATACCTAAGTGGGCCTAAGGATACCTAACCGGGCTTAAGGATACATAAGTTGGCCTAAAGATACATAAGTTGGCCAAAGGATACCTAAGTGGGCCAAAGGATACCTAAGTGGGCCAAAGGATACCTAAGTATGTCTAAGGACACCTAAGTAGGCCAAAGGATAGATAAGAGGGACTAGTGATACCTAGGTGGGCCAAAGGATACCTAAGTGGGCCTAAGGATACCTAAGCGGGCCTAAGGATACATAAGTAGGTTTAAGGATACCTAAGTAGGTTTAAGGATACCTAAGTAGGTTTAATGATACATTAGTAGGTTTAAGGATACCTAAGCGGGTCTAAGGACACCTAAGTAGGTTTGAGGATACATAAGTTGGCCTAAGGATACCTAAGCGGGCCTAAGGATACCTAAGTAGCTCTAAGGATATCTAAGCGGACCTAAGGATACCTAAGTAGGCCAAAGGATAGATAAGAGGGACTAGTGATACCTAGGTGGGCGTAAGAATACCTAAGTGCGCCTAAGGATACCTAAGCGGGCTTAAGGATACATAAGGTGGCCTAAAGATACATAAGTTGGCCTAAGGATACCTAAGTAGGTTTAAGGATACATAAGTAGGTTAAAGGATACCTGAGTAGGTCTAAGGATACCTAAGTGGGCCTAAGGATACCTAAGCGGGCCTAAGGATACATAAGTTGGCCTAAGGATACCTAAGCGGGCCTAAGGATACATAAGTTGGCCTAAGGATACATAAGTTGGCCTAAGGATACCTACTGAAGTAGGTCTAAGGATACCTAAGTTGGCCTAAGGATACCTAAGCGGGCCTAAGGATACCTAAGTAGCTCTAAGGATACCTAAGCGGACCTAAGGATACATAAGTAGGTTAAAGGATACCTAAGTTGGCCTAAGGATACCTAAGCGGGCCTAAGGATACCTAAGTAGCTCTAAGGATATCTAAGCGGACCTAAGGATACCTAAGTAGGCCAAAGGATAGATAAGAGGGACTAGTGATACCTAGGTGGGCGTAAGAATACCTAAGTGGGCCTAAGGATACCTAAGCGGGCTTAAGGATACATAAGGTGGCCTAAAGATACATAAGTTGGCCTAAGGATACCTAAGTAGGTTTAAGGATACATAAGTAGGTTAAAGGATACCCGAGTAGGTCTAAGGATACCTAAGTGGGCCTAAGGATACCTAAGCGGGCCTAAGGATACCTAAGTTGGCTTAAAGGGATACCCGAGTGAAAAACACATTGGGGCTCAAAAGAATCTTCAACATGTTCTTTGTTCAGAAAATGTATTAAAATTTGATCAAACGTTTTTAGTATTAAGAACGAGCACCTCAAAGTTGGCCCCGCGAAGACATGGGCGCCGCCATCTTTGTTTGCATTTACGGAAGTGACGTCACTTCGTCCCACCAGCGTATCGCGGCTACTTGTCTTTGTATGATTTTCACACGCTCGGAATTAAAGTGGATATATTTTGATCGAGATTGCAGAGGAATTCTTACAGAAACCGGAATTATGATGAAGACGACATTATGAGAAAAGTTCAGAAGACTGGGAGGAGGAAGAAAAGCATTGGGAAGGCGAGAAATTATCAGACGAACAACAAGGTCTCGTAACTGCCATTTAATAACAGCAAAACAACATGGCTTAAAAGACTCGAGTGACTTCTGAATAAGTATAAGAACTACAATGTATGTGAGGTACAGTTAAGGCGTTTATCATCCTAAAAACACCTAATAAGTGAGAGAGTGAGAACGCTGGTGGGACGAAGTGACGTCACTTCCGTAAATACAAACAAAGATGGCGGCGCCCATGTCTTCGTGGGGCCAACTTTGAGGTGCTCGTTCTTAATACTAAAAACCTTTGATCAAATTTTAATACATTTTCTGAACAAAGAACATGTTGAAGATTCTTTTGAGCCCCAATGTGTTTTTCACTCGGGTATCCCTTTAAGGATAACTAAGTTGGCCTAAGGATACCTAAGTAGGCCAAAGGATAGATAAGAGGGACTAGTGATACCTAGGTGGGCGTAAGAATACCTAAGCGGGTTTAAGGATACCTAAGTAGGTTTAAGGATACCTTAGTAGGCCAAAGGATAGATAAGAGGGACTAGTGATACCAAGGTGGGCCTAAGGATACCTAAGGATACCTAAGGATATCTAAGGACACCTAAGTAGGCCTGAGTGTTTGATATGGTGTAAGATAGGCGACTATATGACATTTAGCTAGGCGACTATATGGCATTCAGCCATGAAGTATATACCGATTGGTAGGGCCGGGATATTATGCATCAGTCAATTCCAGCAATGCCCATCCCCCTCCCGGGACATGGTGGGGCATTTGCATACTTTGAGATCCCGGGAGTGGGGCATTTGTAACCTTATATGGGCCCGGGGGTCGGGTATTATTCTACACCGGGGCGTATGGTGGGGCATTTGACACTGTCGAAAAGAATTCTGGGAAAGAGACCGCAGGTCTCGTGGTAACGACGCCATACTGTTCAAGTTTAAAAAACAATAAATCTGAGTTGTTCTAATTATTCCGGCTGTCTGTGGATTCTATCTATTTCTCTAAACCTAGAAACCTGAAGTTTATACCGTCTTATTCACGTTATTTGTATACGCTAGGATATGAAAAAGCCGGAAAACCTATGGATGTTTAATTTTTATAATATAGCTAGAAAATAGCAGTTCCCGTACGTTCACCGCCCATCTAACACTGATCTGCAATCCTGTGTTCTTAACGCTACGCTACGCTAAAATGTTAATTCAGGAGGCACTCGAGGCCCAAGCTCTGCCGGTCCGAGTTAGAAACGATATCAAGTAGTTTGTTAACAAATATACACTGTTTGCTGCTGTCCACCGGACGAACAGAAGTCATACTATTATTATAAAGGTCTGTCATGTGGTCTTAATAAGCGTTTATTGTATAACGTTAACCGCGGTGCGAATGATTATTTATAGGAATGAAATATAAACTATGTATTAATACCATTTTGTTCCAGGCAGCTCAATAGTATAATCACTGATACAGCAGTATAAATACAAATACAAAACAAGATGGCGGATCTACAAAACCGTAACGGAAACTATCAATGAATAGATAGAGAAGTAGCACTTCTCTGCGCCTTGTGTATTTGCATGGAATTAAACTTGGGCAGTATATCATGATGGATGTGCCCGGGGGTGGGGCATTTTCCTTACTTCTTTGGCTCCGCTGTGGGGCATTTGAACACCTTGCTTGTCTCCACCGTGGGGAATTTGGGAAAAAATTACGAAAATGACTAATGCCCGGGGGTTGTCCCGGGGAGGGGATGGGCATTGCTGGAATAGAGTACCGAAGTGATGACGTCATAAATAAAAAAATTTCCCTTTAACAACATTTGACCACAGTTGCAGAAAGAACACGATAAAAGAACATTACATAGCAAAAATGAGGTGAATAAGATGAAAAGCGGCCGAGATATGGGCATTGGAATATATAATATTCTTTAACAAAACAATGTATTTTTGTCCTGGTTCCTAAGTTTATGAACCAGTACAAAAATACAGTGATTTGTTAAAGAAAAGTATATATTCCAATGCCCATATCTCAGCTGCTTTTCATCGTATACACCTCATTTTTGGTATGTAATGTTCTTTTATATTGCTCTTTCTGAATCAGTGGTCCAAACATTCTACATCTAAATTTTGCAAATTTGTGACGTCACACTTCGGTACTCTATTGACTGATGCATTACGCACGTACAGGAATTTGAAGGTCTTGTGAAGTCAGAATTTAAAATGAATAATAAACGCAAAGTCTATTTCTAAAACTAAGACAGTTCTCATGTGGATATTACTTTACTTTACCTGTGCTTTTATGATTTTTCCATCAACTTGAATACTTCTAGTAGCAAATTCCACTCCAATGGTAGGCTTGGACTCCAGGTCGAACTCATTTCGAGTGAAGCGCGACACAAGAGACGATTTCCCGACCCCTGAATCACCTATTAAAACTATCTTGTACAGGTAATCATACTCGTCGTACCTTCCTCCTGCCATTACAGAAATATGTCGCAAAACTCGAGGCCAAAATTTGCCACAATAAGATAAAGAGTTGTCCTTCAAGGCTAGAGATCCATATCACGTGACAAGAGATTCGATACCGGAAGTTAAAACTAGAAGGAGCAAAAGAAGACCGGAAGTTGTATCGACTGTTATACAACGTGTGGTATATCCTATATGGTCAGAATAAAAATACATTCGATGTACAAATAAACTTTTCTTTATGATGTACGTATACATAAAAGCTATGGTAGTTTTGTATTCCAACTACGTACTTTATTGGTGACCAGTTGGAATATTAATTAATTGGCCTGCGTAGCCAATCAGATTGCGAGTTTGCCGATGGCTCAGGTATTGCATTACTCGGTAATGGGCTCCTGATTACTCTGTTTTAATAGTTTGAAAGGCTCAAACAAATCTTAATGCGACTTCATGTTCGGTAATAAAATGCCATTTCTCTTGGTCATCACTCTGAGCTTTTTCATGACTGGCTTCATGGAAGGAGAGAAGAAGTTTTCCCGCCGACACACCGAGCGGCAAAGCCGCGAGAGCCCGAGCCGCGAAACCGAGCGACGAAAAGCGTGGGATGTTTCCGCATTGAACATGTCAGTCAGCTTATTCCCGGCGATGTCATTCGTAAATACAGCACCATCGTAGTGACTTTATTACACGGATACTCAGCTTTTCAATGATGTATTGTTCAAATTCGTTTCCTTCTTCTAGGATGGGCTTTTGTCACACGGCGGCCATATTGTCTTGAAACAATAGATTTCCCACGTGTAGCCTCGTACTGAGCAGTTTCAGAACGAGTTCACGCGTGCAAAACAAAGGTTTTTATACTCCTGTGATTAAACATGGCCGCCGTGTGAATAAGGTCCATTCAGCATGATCACTGCATGACTAATGTGGATTAATTATCTACATCACTACACTAATTTTTCATAACATTGATATGGTGTATGCAAACTGCATGCATTTATCTATTTGCATGTATGCAACAAGCATGAATCTCTGCATGTATGCATTTAATGCTTGAAACTTGAACAATGTCCCAATTTTCATACTTTGCATGCATACAGCATGCCTGTCGCACGCATGTTGCATGACCTACATTCATGTTGCATGCGTGCACTCATGCTGCAGCATGCCTGTATGTATCCTGCTGGCCTGAATGTCTTAAAGTGCACATGAGCCCAAATTGTTTATCATTAAAATCGATTCTCCATCAAGTAAACAGTTAACTTGTAAGATTTGAGTGCTGCGTCTATGAGTTATAGAGGTTTCTATTTCCGATATGCTAATTATGTGACGACATGTGAGGATCATTTATTATACAAAAACGTGCTGGCAGAAATATACATATTTTTCTAAACATCCACGTGATACGTGGGCCTTATATCAGCGATTTTACCAAATATTTTGTATAAATCAGAAATTGTTTCATTCACAAGGAGAAAGAAATGACCTATTGTTGGCCTCACATGACGTCACTAATTAGCATATTGGAAATAGAAACCTCTATAACTCATAGACGCAGCACTCAAATTAAGAAATATTTTACAGTTCAACTATTTACTTGATGGAGAATCGATTTTAATGATAAATCAATTTGGGCTCATATGCACTTTTAATATTAATAGGAATGGTGTTTATATTGGGCATTCGTAATCAGCGCTTTGCACATTCCCTAAGGACCTCCCCTTGGAATATATAAGCATGTAATCACATTACGAATTCACTTGACCTTACCAGTTGACATCTGACTCACTTTGTTCTGCTACCGGGCCTAATTTTATTCAGTATTACAATGCATAATTACTATAAAATCTACTTTAGCTACTAGAAACTTAGATATTAATCTTGAAACTTGTAAATTATGTAATCATCTCTATTAATCGTCTCCAATAAACGTAACTGGTATGCGTCTCGTGCCGTCTTATGTAGAATACACAATATAAACGTAACGCAGTGATAGAGCACAGAATAAGGGAAAACTTTGCTTAAATTCCCTATAACTTGGTGCAGACGTAGCCAAGCAATACAAGAAGACACTGTATAAGTTTTGTCGATTTTTTTTCAAGATTTACGTTGTACATGGCAAACTAAAAAATCCCATACGAATGCTGAATACAGATCCCAAGCTTAGACTACCTGTGGTTTAACCATGTCTGTGGTTGATGCCTTAGTACGAAAGCGATGCTTGAGGAGATTTTGGATCGTAGACGTGTACTTTCTAGATCTCGTATACCTGATTAATACTAATATATAAAGTAGTGATTTTGTGTATATTGTAATTTATAGTATATGATTTGAAAAAAATATAACAACGAACACTATTTATAAGTACTCAAATAAACTGACTAAGTCTGCCTTAACAAAAGTCGGTGGCAAAGTATTCCATTCCTTTAAAGTTTTCGGGAAAAACGAATTCGAAAATTTATGATAATATGTTGCTGATGGTGGAACTCTATATGAATATTCGTGAAGATGACAACTTGTCTGTCCCATTCTCATTTTCAACATCAACTGGGCCATTATGGATCTTATATAGCATAGTCAGTCTGCTTTTTTTCCTTCTGCTTTCGAGGGTGTCCCATTCAAGTCCCTTCAACAGCCCACTAAACGCTGGAAGTGTTAGTAGGCGATTTAGAGCAAAACGTGTTGCTCGCCTCTGCACCATTTCAAGTTTTTCAATGTTTTCTCTCAGTGTATGTGGATCCCAGACCGTAGATGAATATTCCACAGTTGGTCGAACCAAGCTCTTTTAGGTCACATATTTAAGGGTGGGTAAATTTATTCGGAGGTTCATGTTCAGGAAGCAAGCGTTCGATTTCCTTTATTGGTGATATTCGAAATATGGCAGTTCCACCAGAGGTCTGGTGTAAATGTCACTCCAAGATACTTAGCACAATCCACCATCTTGAGGCGTTTGCCATGCAAAGTATAGTCATGGACAGAAGGAGCCCGTTTGCGAGCAACCCGTAAAACATGACAAGTCATTTGTACAGTACGAATAAGCATGGGCCTAGCACTGACCCTTGTTGGACCCCAGACTTAACGTGGGATTTTTGTGAGTGTTCACCATTCACAACAACCTGTTGGGAACGGTCTGTGAGAAAGGCTTGGATCCAGTGTTTTGTTTTCCCTCTAATACTATAAAGGTCTAATTTTTGGATCAGGCCGGTTTATGACCAACTTTATCGAATAGAATGCCTTCGAGAAATCCATAATGAGTACATCAGTTTGGCCACCGGCATTTGTGTTTCAGAAAACCGTTTCCTCTGAAGCCGCATTGCAGTGGTATATTTTACCACAACTGCTCAGTTTCTCGTGTTCTGATTGGCTTATTGCCCGAATGAGAGGACATAACACGGATTGCGTCATTGCTCGCGTGATACTACTTTTAGTTTGTTGTGGTAAAAAAACAAGTTTACGATAGTTTACCGTGGTATACCCTCTTACTTACCACGTTTTCCGTCATCTCATGGTCAACATTTGTTGTGGATAGCGCCTCGTGAAAAACACAATAATCTTGACCATGCGATGACGCAAAACGTGGTAAATCAGAGGGCATACCACGGTAAACTATCGTAAATTAGTTAAATATATATATTATTGTTGTTTGCATGCCTCATAATACCACTAGCAAGTATGTGTTCCATCAGTTTACAGGCTATAAACGTTAGTCAGTGATATTGGCCTGTCATTTGCAGGTTCCGTTATCTTTCCTTTTTGGAACACTGGAGTGATGAATGCAGTTTTCCAGTCCTGTGGTATACCTCACCAGACCCATGGTAATGTCTTGACAATTGTAGTCAACATTGGAGCTATTATACTAGACATATCTCTTTCAACACCCTTGGTCTAATTTTGTCTGGTCCTGAGGCTTTATGGACTTAATTGCAGCAATTTCAGGACTCCAGATTCTGATATTACAATGTCGGACGTCATGCTTGCAATTGGTTACGGTAAAGGAGAAACTTATGAACACTGATCTGAATTGTTCATTTAGCATGTTGGCTAATTATATTCTGTTGGGGCATGCAGATGCTTTTCTCCCTTTGTCACTATATAAGTGATATATGTGATTCCCACTGTTATCGTCAGAAACTTGGCGCACTTTAATACCATATATACTCGGCTGTGCTCAAATAAGGAAAACAGTTTTTACCCGAAATTGATCCCTGAAACAGGCCTTAACATGCTTGAGACATTAGTCAAATTTCGGGTAAAAACTGTTTTCCTTATTTCAGCACAGCCTAGTATGGTAAGTACGCCAAGTTTCTCACGATAATCGGTATCGCCATTCTTGACTACCTTAAGTGGTTTGTGTGTAGTACAACGTGTCACGTGGTCTGTCACGTGACTTAGAACACGAAAATCGGTAAATCAAAAACGCGGCTCCGAGTTTAAAATAGCTAGGATGATGAGTGGATATGTTTAGTTAAGGTTGAAGCCTTTTACCTAAATCAACTTAGAAAAGATGACTACAATGTTTCGTTAACGAGTAATTAAGGTGAACATATGCAAAATAGGTCACGTGACTTTTTGTACCCTTACTATCTCCTTATCTTTACATGATAGTCATCTTTTCTAAGCGTGATCTGAAATACTGCGGAAGGAGTAATGTTTTAGCAGGGTTACTTTATATTCATGTTATCGTCGCAGCCGCATTTCACTTAAACGATTTTTTATAATTATGACGTCATCGATCACGTGATACGACAACCATCCACTTAACAAATTTAAGGAAGTTGATATTAGTATTATCGTGTAATTAGTGTTTGTTTAAACTGTTATTTCTGTCAGAAAACCATTTTTATCGTACATCTACTTTCCTTTAAATGAACCAGGCCTTAACATGGTACCCTGAGGAAGGTTGGCCGTGCCAACCGAAATATCGGTAATAATTATATATATTCCCAGTACCGTACAATCAGCCTTTCATTTTGTCTTGATATTCGTATATTTTTGCCGATTAGATCCCATCCAAGGTGATCCGATTCCTGCACATCGTCCGAATTGGTCCTTGCATTCAGTACATTACATTTTGAGAATGTAGCCTAAACAGCAATGAAGTTACAGCCATTTGAAATTAGAGTGAATAGAGAAAATGAGAAAAACAACGGAGGCCTTTCTAGCCTCGCTTTCATGTTTTTTAGCATCCAAAATGCCTATAACTTAACAGCACATTACTCTAAAACTGAATACAGTTACTAGTTTTAGTGTGATCTTTCATGTAGTAGCATTAGTTTCCCTGTAGAGATTAATTTTCCAAATTATGCAAATTAGGAGGCAGTTATTATGAAAGTGGGGGTATATTTACTGCCGATTATTTAATGGTTTTCTATGGAATACGGGCGAATATTTAACGAGAAATTTGCATTACTTGGTTATACAACGAGCCTTTATGATGGTTGTATACCAAAATAATATGAATTTCAGGTGAAATTTTCACCTGCCGTTCCACAGAATGCCGCCCTGTATTTCATAGTAAAGCTGAGCTCTGATTGGCAGAAATATAAGATTGGACAACGTTTTCCGAAAGAAATTTGGCGATATCTAGAATTTCAAGAGATTTACGAGCATTTTAGTGGGATATTTTAAACCCAATAAAAAAATCAGTGTTACATGCATATATATAGGCATGCAGTGTTTCAAGAGTCAGTGAGTGACTAGATCGTCGTTGACCTAATAGACCCTTCCACTGTTTTTTTTTAACTTTTTGTCTGATATAGCAGTCTAGGCAAGTTTGTGCCCCCAGTTGAAATTTCCATATATGGAAATTTCAACTGGGGGCACAAACTTGCCTAGACTGCTATATCAGACAAACGTCTGATACTTGCCCCCCAGTCAAAATTTCCATACAAACGTCTGTAAACTTTTTCGAGTTTGCGGGCCTATAAGGGAGTAATGTACTGAATGCAAGGACCAATTCGGACGAAGTGCAGGAACCGGATCACCTTGGATGGGATCTAATCAGCAAAAATATACGAATATCAAGACAAAATGAAAGGCTGATTGTACGGTACTGGGAATATATATAATTATTAGCGATATTTCGGTTGGCACGGCCAACCTTCCTCAGGGTACACAAGTATATGGCAAGAAACCGTTAGTTACACATTTTGAAAACATGAATGTGAGACTAGGAGATAAAATTACAAGTGATGAGTGGTCGTGATAGAGAACTAAGGGGGGAGTCGCACTTGCCCGAAAATTACCAGCAAAAAGTTTGCAACCATGAAAGTGAATCCAAATATCTTTGACGCGGCGTAGGGTCGCACTAGCGGTATAAGACCGAGTATATTAGCACATTCTGACATTGACAAAAAACAGACGGGATTACTCTTTATCCGTAACATGAGCCATTTTTTTTGGAAACAAAGCGCAACCATGCGGCCTGTCGAAGCACTAGCTATAATGCACCTATCAATGTTAAGCCGCAGGGGGGGGGAGGCCGGGCATAGGCGGGCGATTTTAACTGAGATGACTTTTTCTGTTCAAATGCACGTCCCCAGGGAAATTGTCATTGGTCAAAACAGTATCAATTGCCCCGCCTCCAACAACAGACATTTGTCAAATGAATGAACCAGAAAAAATACAAAAATATAATGTTTATTGAACAACAATCGTCAATTTCACGTTAACATACTGTGTCAGTTCGAACCTTTCAAAACCGCATCAATTATTTAAGTAAGTTTAATTAAAAATTTAATAGGGTCAAATGTCAGTTATTTATAGGTCTAAAAGATTTAAGTCTTGCTTCGTTGGGACACTTTCAAAAAGAAAACTACAGATTGCTTACCTTCAAATTATCCAGCTTGTTCGCAGCCATTTTGAAGCGTCGTCGACGAACCTACTTCCCAGCTGTCTCTGCGCCCTTAATCCAAGATGGCGTCTTGGTTGGGGCCCAGGCCTCCAACTGTCAAAAGTCAAAAGACCCGACCCTGGGCTTCGATTAGTGCTGTCCCAATTATGCTCCAAATTCTCTGAAAAGATGCCCCAAAAATCGCCAAAAGTTGCCAAAAAGTTGCCCCAAAATTGCAAAAGTTGCCAAAAAGTTGCCTGAATTTTAAAAAGTTGCCTTAAGGATGCTACCGAGATTTTTTCTTTTTTCGGGGATTTTTATAAGGAAAATGAAACCCAAAATTGAAAATTAGATGTTTTATTGTAAAGAACAAACAATAATCTGTAAAATTTAATGTAATGCAATAACAAATGCACCATGTGTACAGTGAAAACAAAACAACTTGGTTCATATCGCACCATATTCCAATTATGATGTCCATATGTCTCTTATAGCAACATGTTCTGAGCCATCACCCATATAGCAATATTTGTCCAGCTTTCATGGTCTGCTCAGTAGAACACCACTTAAACTTCTCAAATTACACCGCTGGCCAACAATACAGCATGCTCGTCAAACCACAGGATGACCACACTGATACCAATCCACTCGAGCGATACTTCCGGTTTTTAGACTGAAGTAAAGTGAAGTTTGATGCCAAAATTAAAACAAAATATTATTTTGCACATTTCAGGCCAAATGATTTCCCTGAAAATCCTAAAAAACATAAAAGTTGACCTTTAAAGCAGAAAAGATGCCCGACGAGAGAAAAGTTGCCCCAATCAAAAAAGATGCCCCAAATCCAAAAAGTTGCCAAAAAGTTGCCGAGCATAATTGGGACAGCCCTAGCTTCGATAGATGATCAAAATTTCCCACCACGGACAGACTTCCTATGTCAAATCCCCTGCCTATGCCCGGCCTCCCCCCCCTGCGGCTTAACATTGATAGGTGCATAACTTTAAGCGTGTTCTTCTTTCTCTTTGTGCAATTCAACTTCAAATTCAGCAGGTATTCATTTTTCGCATTTTGTATGAAAGATGGAACAATGAACTATTTACTGTCTTGACTGCTGTTCTTATGCTTATCGAGGTCGCGCTAGAGCCTGCCTCTTCAACATTCTGTAAAGTTACTATATCACGGCACCCCAGAACTTCATCGTAGAAAATCGACTTCTTTAAATTCTCCCCGGACTGTTTCACGTTCCAGTCCTTTGCCTGTTTATACTTGTCGACCAAATACTTTATCTTCTTCTGAAGTTTATCAGTGGCTCGACGGGACCGCGATGCCTTAGATTTCTTGTTTATCGTTTCTGCAATGTCATGCCAAACCTTTCTTGAATCTTTGCTTTCGATGTGATCGAAATTTTCTGCCCAATGGCTGACCAGCATTTTCTGTTCGTCATTTGTCCATTTCTCATACGTTCTCTTGCTCGTGGCTTTACTTCTTTCTCCCTCTCCGACCTCAGCTCCAGAACTCCAGAACTACGACTTTCACAACTTTCGTCTGGTTCGTTGGCGCTATAAACTGGCGATGGCGTCGCTGACTGGTTTTGGGTATACGAGCCGGTACATCGCGGCCGCTTGGACCGGTGAGCTTTCAAACACCCCACTCAGTTGTCGCACTGGGATATTGCGGAGCTTGTGGCGAATAAACGTAGGGATCACTGTAAAAGGCATTAAATTGAGGAAGAAAATGAGAGTTGTTTAACCCTTGTCCGTCCATGCTGCTTTCAAGAGAATTCCGGCGAATACGTGACAGACTCCCGTGGTTTTGGCTCTTTCCCAATTTCTCGAGGTCTGGTTTTCTTTCAGTTGACAAGTGCTGACACTTCAGAAGTGATTCCTATTGTTCAGCTCTAATTTTTGCTCAAAATACCTGCCCCACCCATACTCTTCGGTTTCTTCGAAGTTTTGGTCAATCCGCAAAGTTTTCGCAGATTGAAAATTCCAGGGTCGCACACAGAACGACATGTGTTGACAGATTTTATTGGAAATGCAAACAGAAAGTCAAGCAACTTTTCTAAGTGCGACCCCTGCCTAAGCTAAATACAATTCCATAATAGAGACTAAGTGGTATAAAATTACATTTCTTCTTTTCTGTTCATGCCTTTAGGTTCTAATGTTTGTCCTTTATCAATAAGAAATGCCTCGCGAGCCTTGCGTACGCCATCTCTATTAGAGTGGATGAGTTCTAAGGAATTAATTGCATGTCATTAGGGCAATGGTTGTTAGTAAGAAAATGATCCGAGACAGCAGTAGCTTTAGATTTGTTAGTAGGTTTGTCAACAGGGCGACGGTGTTCATTAAAGCGATCTTTAAGGCGACGCTTAGTTTCTCCTATGTATTGAGCATTACAGCGTTTACAATGAACCATGTATATGAGATTTTTAGAATTACAGTCAATGTGATGTTTGATGGGCCTGATCTCGCCAGTCGAATGAAATGTATAATTAGTTTGGCCGTGATTAATGTAATTACAAGTTAGACAATTATTACCACAGCGAAATGAGCCATGAGGGTCGTTAAGAGGATCAAGTGTATCAGTGTGGAGTTTGGATTTGACTAAAACGTCGTGGAGTTTGGAATACGTTTATGCATCGGTTAGATGAAGAAAGAATGTTAACGTGTTTACGGATGATGGATGATACGGATGGTAAAGCAGGGTTATATGCCTTACAAGAGGGACTTGGTTAGACTGTTTGTTAGCTTGTTTGGTAGCCTGCTTACAGGCTCTCGGTTTGGTTTTTTCGGGATTTGGGTTACCTGTGTCGAGTGGAGCGAGGCCGCGGCTCGCTCCGCTCGACACAGGTAACCCAAACCCGACATTTCCGAAAAAACAAACCTGTCAACGTTAGCCAATCACAGTGCTGCGTTCGTGGACGAACGCG